>MU004195.1:1522495-1734399 GCA_010093605.1 Lophium mytilinum | reverse complement strand
CTAACCCTAACCCTAACCCTAACCCTAACCCTAACCCTAACCCTAACCCTAACCCTAACCCTAACCCTAACCCTAACCCTAACCCTAACCCTAACATTTTCCTCCGCACTAAACGGTTCCGGGGCGGGTACAACGGGTTTTCTTCTCTCGACTCTACGGACATCTACGGGCCGGCACGGGCTACTGCTATACTGCGGGCATCTTAGGGTCCTACGGGGTCAAACACTAGCTGGAGCAAATTTGAGAACTAGAAAAGAAGCGGGGATAAGAGTTGCCCCGGGATTGGCAGGATAGCAGGAACACGAGCGAGTTGAGGCAGATTATGATGCCATCCCAAGCTTCATCCCACTTTCCACCTGCTCCTCGACGCCAAAGAAAGCAATCAATTGACCGCCCTGCGCGCCTGCACCCTCACCAACGCAGCCCTGGCCCTCGACGCCGCCAACAAAATCCTCTGCCGCCGCCCCTCGCCCGTAAGGATAGCGGGCATCGCTTCCAGCGAGTGGATGATCCACCCCCTCGATGGAACCATGTCGGTAGGCTGCATTTGAGTGATTTGGGGTCGTATTTTGAGGATATCAAGTCCTTCGGCGATTTCCCCGGTATTGGAATTCGCGCTCAGAACTTGTCGGACCTTCTCCGCCTCATTCAGTAGCTTCGACGCTGTCCTGCCGTGAGCTCTGACATCCACAGCTGCAACAGCCGCTCCTTTGACTCTTCAATCATGGCGAGACTCAGTCGCGGTGGCTTCCCCGGCATTGTTGCGGCGAGAGCTCAAACGTTCGACAAGCGCGTTCCAAACTTGCAAGGAGATTTTGAGTACCTTTTCATCAAAATGCCGGCGTCGGAGTCCACGGTGGTTTGGTTGATGGGCACGGGCTTGTTGAGCTCCCAGATGATGATGGATTCGGGGTGATCGAGAAGGTTCTCGCCATCTAGGCGTGCCGACCATGAGTGTGCCGATGGGAGTGCTGCCGGACATCGGCATGCCTGTGAACTTGACGTTTGCGAGAAAAGCATACGCGGATGATGAGTTGCTGGAGTTTGCAGCGGCGTTTGAGAAGAGGTTAGCCGGAACGGGAGCATATTAAGAGTAAGATCGAGAGGGCAGCAAGAGCGCGAATAGGGTTGGGAAGGCAGCGGGAACCCTAGCCAATCCGAGAGCAGGATGAAGAGCGGAATTGAAAGTAGAACCATGAGGGTAGCAGCAACGGGATAGGTTGAGAGCGGCAGCAGGGGCGGGAGCGAATCAAACAGCCAACGTCAGCGTTGAATCGAAAGATCGCATTACTACGAGGAGAGCGCACATTCCATATCTTCGCCACGGGTGAGCAGCCTGCCCGTGCGCGATTGCAATCGTTACTTTGGATGATCCGGGAACAGTGGCAAATGCAGATCGAACCCAAGCGAAGCAATTGCTCGCGAAAGACTACCTAGACGATGTCGGCGAGCCAGTCCGCGTCGTGAAGGTACGATCGCCAGAGTCCTTGTTGAATAGGATAGGCACTGCCTGCTCGTTCCCCTTTCTGCAGACGTATTTTTGGGGTTCTGGAGCGTTTACCTGGGTTTTTGAAGCTTCTTCTCGACACGTTTCGTGTTTTTCTCTTCTCCTGGGACTGGCGTTGTGACTCGGCCTTACTGATCTTGACAGCAGGATTACTTAGCTCTGGCTTCACTGTACCTCCCATCTCGGTCGTTCCTTAAGCAGGACGGTATATTCCAGATTCGAGCTTAAAGTCCTTCGCTGACTCGAAACACAACGTCTTCGCCGCCCATTACAATCATCGAACTCTGCTGCGCCGACGATACCGTGGCCGTCACGCCTTGCACCTATGTCGGCAGCCATAGCTTTTAGTGCCGCTTTGGTCCCAGTGATAACCCTCCGTGGCCTTAGCCTTGGATTAAGCTTCGACTCCGCGGTGCTGCTCTGATTTTGAGTTCCGCCTTCTTCGTCTCGACTTCGGGGACCTTTGCGCCATCGAGCTGGCCGGCAACATCGTGGCTTTGGTAGCTCCATCATGTCTGCGAAACCATCCTCAATGGGTCTCCTTATTGTAGGAAGATCTTTCCCGTGCATGCAGCTGCTTGAATCGCAGTGCCATATTTCCCTCCACATTAGTTCACACCCACAGCTTTGTCGCTCTCCACTCCGGTAGGCTTCTTGAGGTTCTTTAAGCGGATGGACAGACTCGACCACTGCAAAACATCGCAGTCATGGCGATGCCGCGATATAAAAGTCACTTCTTACCGAATTTCCAGGAGAGCCTTCAAAACACTACAAGCCGCATTGCCAGAGATATTGCCAGCGCTATCCGTCTATCGAGAGTTCACATGCAACTGCTCTCCCCATTCATAGCAAGCACCACCTACCACCGCTTTTCTCCCCTAAACACAGCGTCTATCTCTCTCTCGCGCAGCTCGACCGGTCTCTTGCAGTAGCAGAAAGCTCGCTCAGCAACGCGAGGAGCAATCTATTTATACAACCATACCTCTACCCGGAGAAGAGGTATCTTATCGTCAAACGTCGTGCGCAAGTGCTCTGCGTGTTTACCCTCAATTGAACAACTGCGCCTTCCATGCCGACACAAGCTTTCATCCAGGATACCCCCACCCCACTTCCTCTCCCATACTCGCGAGGTGGGATCTCCGGTCAATACCACCAGATGCCAACTAGTCCAGATCCCCAAACCTACTGAATGCATGCAAGGAATGCATGCGAAATTGGGGCGTGACGGATGTGTGTGCATGCCACATCATCAAGATCGCAGTGCTGGTGCTCTACCTCTTCATTCTTAAACTTAATCTCGACATTCCTGCCCACAAAATAATCACAGCCTTCGTCGTCATCCTCAGCGCTCTGCGCACACTTGGCGCCTTCCTTGATACTGTTTCGTTTCCAGCGCCCTAGTTCTCGCCGGCAGCCTTCGGCCTTGAGGCACTGCTCTTGGTCCCAATGCTTTTTATTACCTTAGAACATCCTCTAGCAAGCGATCAGAGTGCGGCCTTCTGGTACGGGAGTTCCCGGATAACCGCTGAAGCATCTATTTCCGTTCCTCCATCGCATTGGTATTGTCCACTTCGGCCGTAAATGCCGCTCCGCCTACGACTCTACACGCCCGTCGAACAAGCTGCTCTGGCGGTTGGCCTTCTTGAACGACCCCGACAAGCCCGAGACGTCTGCACCGAGCGCTGCTCTCAGCTCGCGCCTTAGCAAAGACCCGAGAAGCCTGATGGGCTGGTATAAGCAGCATCTATTGTGAATCCTTCATTCTATTTAAGTCGAGGGGCATCGCCCATATATACCACAGGAGCTAGAGAACAGCAAGTCCCCTCTCTTCCTGTGTATCTCATAGACTATTGCCGTCTACACTAAGATCATCTCCAACTCCAGCACCCAACCTCCTAAGACATCTTCTGGAGCCAGGCCGATGAGTACAAGGAGCCCAATTCTAGATCCGGTCGCAAGCAATACTAGTTAGACGGAATTTGTAAAATCCTTCGTACACCCGAGACTATGGTAAGGTCCTATGATGATTCTCCTCGACTAATTGGCGCTGGTTAGCTCGTGCACAGAGAGGAGAAGGAGAGGGGAAGGTCGAGATTGGAAGAGAACAATTCCGCGCGGCGATGGAGACAGCCAGCAAACAACGATGTAGCTCGTGAGAGGACCTCAAGCACTATAGGTCATGGTAGAACCGCCGTTGACTACGCACATCTCAAGCTTACAAACTCTTCACGACGTTGCGCTTCCTGTATCCGTGGTTTACACTCTTAAGACTTGTTGGGATCAGGTTAATAACTTCTTCCATTCGGGCGAGCCGACGCATTTGCAAAGACTGTCGTACAATAGGCGGTTAGAGCGCTTATGACCGCTGCTCTAGCAACCACAATTTCCATCGCTTCGGGCTTAAGGGCCGATATATCGCAGTCTCTACGAGAACCCATCGTCTCGAATACGCCAGCACTCAAGTAACACATCCAAGAACAACGTGCATGGAAGCCTCCTTGGTCTCGGAGGTATTCTACTCTCATCCGCCAGAGAGTGTTGGTGCCATCAATACTGCACTCCGTCTCGATCCGCTTCTTTTCGTCTGACAACCTACTAATAGTCGCCGAATCTCCAATCTTTGGTTCCTCAAGCTGCAAACACATCCATGGAGCGTAGCGGTTAGGTGGTATAGGGGCCGAAGAGACTGGGGAGGGTTCCGTCCAGATAGAAGGAGAGAACTTCGCATTCTGCGGACGGGTATATCCTGACGCCAGCCCTAATCCTCATAGAAGGACCCATGTGTTACCTAGTCGTCCTAATCTCCTGCACTCGCATCAGTTGCCCTATGAGCGCAAACATGCACTCTCAAGTGCAATGGAAAGGCGTCTATACGGAACCGCGATAGAGAGAACAAGGGAGTCCTCGCAATGCCGGCGAAGTTTTTGAAATCATCGATCGGATGGATGCCAAAATAAAAATGTGGCAGTCGTCCTGACCACCATTCCATGGCATTATTGACCGTGAAAGTATTCCCCCCTCGCAAGCTAGGTCGAGGGGTTCCCACGCCCATGCCTGTGTCGACGCGGAGGGCTCTCTCGTATGTCACTGCCGATTCTTCAGAAACTCAACCCGAAAGCGGCACCACTAATGTTCAACCAGCGACCGAGACAGCAAATGTCTGGAGTAAAGAAGCAAGCGGCATCAAAGCCGAGACCTGAATCTAAGCCTGAGGAGAAGACAAAAGCGAAGGCAAAGCAGACGACAGCAGCCACAATCAGTCAACGAAGAAAGGCGGTTAAAACTGATTGAGTTGACGTCTTAATTAGCAGAGGTCTCAGTTACTTGAACACCCGCTGAGACTTCAATTACTGTCGATCAACGAGGCAGCTTAGTGATTGAAGGATAGCCCTGACGACAGCCACAGCTAAGGCAGCCGCTACGCCCAAGACAAAACCCGTGATGTCTCCGATGCGGACGTCGAAGAGCGGACGAGTGGCGAAGAGATCATACAAGGAGTGATGGTCGCTCTCGAATACACTAGAGGAGGCGGCACAGCGTTTTGAATTTTCATTCAATAGAGAAGCTAACCCTGGATAAGCTAGGAAGCATTTTAGCAATCGACTCCTAGAACGCGCACTGGATAGGAAGGGCTAGGATGCAGTCTTTGAAAAGCCGCCTATGGATCACACAACAGAGCGCTGGGATTTCTGCAAGCTCAAGCTGTGGAGCTGAATACGCAATTCAGATGTTGTAGAATTGGGCACGCATGTTTGAATCCAGTATGGACTCTAGTTGGTACGTAAATGGCGTTTTGGGAGAGGGGAGCAACGCGGCGAAATTATCCTATTGGTCTATAACTATGGTCAAGGCAACTAGACTAGGTTCCCAGTGGTGAGAATTCTGGATGAAGGTCCGGCGTGGTGAGGAGCCCCAGAATTCCGCGTTAGTACCTGTCATCCAGTTTTTTCCCCCGTGGATGGCCGAAACGATGCAATATAGAAGATACATCGCGAGATGTCCTGCAACATGCCATATCGGGAAAGGCATGGTGTTGTGATTGCAATTCTCGCACAGCGAGGGCAGCTTGGTAGGACAGGCGCGGATGCAGGCTGTAACGGACATTTGCGAGTTATGAGCCCGGCTGCTTGCAGATATACTAACGTCAGTGGTCGCGCAGAGAAAAATAGAAGAGGGGAGAACAAACGCACGGCAGTGGCTATCACCTTCTCCGCATCACCGCCGGCGCCTCCAAAGGCATTCGATTCTTCTCCTCCGAAGCCTCCGATGAAGCCTCCGATGAAGCCATTGGCGTCGCTAGTATTAGCATCGCCAGCGCCCCAATCGCCGGATGGCGCAGCGCTACTGCTGTCTTCTTATCCATCGCCGGCAGCCGTAGTCACTTTAGCAAGAGACAGAAAGGGGAGAAGGAGTCGAAGTCAGCGTACCACCGGTGTTGTCTTAGCTCATCTTGATTGACTAGAGTAGCGCAACGAGAGAAGGTCAGCTCGCGCTGGTAGGCCAGTGGCGAAGGTAGATTAGGTGGCGAAGGTGAGGTTGACGCGTCGAAATGTGAGGACTTGGATGGAGCAGTACTTCGTGAGAGATCGAGGGCTTCCAGAAACCACAACATCGGGATAATACTCAATACATTCGCCACGCTCGCCAGTCGATAGCCGTCTCTGCCAAAGGGTGGAATCGCCAGTTATGCCATCCAAGCTCTATTATAGATAATCGGGATGTCAAGTTCCCAGACTATTATTCATCGGCAGTATGGTCGGGATCTTAAGGCAAGTCTAGATACTGTAAACTACTCGCCCCTGCGGCAAGTCAGTTCACAGTCACCAATCCTACCAAGCTTTCATCGGAGATATTCAACGCAACCCAGGGAGATGAAAAAGACGTCACGCACATCCTGAGTGCTCTTGAAGCACAAGACAGACGCTTCGAGTGGCGCTGCGAAGCAGCGGTCTTCTTCGCTACTTGAGTTTACGTTGAAAGCGGGCATCCCAAGCCCTCGAGAGTCGCGCCACGTCTCTCCCATCCACTACTTCAGGCTCATCCTTCAATACAGCGGGAGGCGACCGATTTGGGGTCTTGCTGTTGCTATTGCCATTCGTTGGCTGTAGCGGCGTTGGAAGCCCGCCGCTCGTACGGCCTCCTTTTTGTAAAACATTTCCATCTCGATCCTAGATACATGACTCTTTCAACAACCGTGTCCGGCAGACACACTCTGGTTTCGCATCATCAGCCAGATGCGGCCTCTGCAGCGTATTCTGCGCAATGACATCCATCAGCTCCCGGGCAAAGCGCCGTCGTTCCGCGTTCTTATCCCCTCTTTCAACAACCGTGTCCGGTAGACACACTCTGGTTTCGCATCATCAGCCAGATACGGCCTCTGCAGCGTATCCTGCACAATGACATCCATCAGCTCCCGGGCAAAGCGCCGTCGTTCCGCGTTCTTATCCCAGCCTTCGATGTCCAGTGTAGTATTGACCCCACCCAAGCGAGCGATGTGCTGCAAGAAATTCCGCGCGAAGTCTTTGCCCATGGTGCCTGGCGGTAGAGCCTGGAACAGGATACCCTCTCTCACACCCCCTTGACATCGCCGGCGACGACTTCGGCTGTAATTCTTCGGATTGATGTAGGAAGGCATCTAGAACCGAAGTGAGAAAAATGGGGACGAATTGCAAGGAGAGGCAACTCGATGTGTTGATGTTGACAGAGAGAGTAGCGTCCCGCCGGCGGAAGTACCCTGTCTCCTCCAAGGAGATTGGTTTAAGCTGTGAGAGTGTAAAAGCGGCGGAAGACGACGATAAGCATAAATTCCGAGGGTGTCCAATCGCAGGTCTCGATGCGATGGATAGACAATGGATAGCCGGGTAGCGGGTGCGGCGATTGATGCGGAAGACGTGAAAGGTAGAGGAGTATTCAACTTCGATAGGATAGACAGGGTGAGGCGGGTCTCGTTCCGTGGTGTCGATCCCCGGGCATTCGCATCTTCCTGAATGGAGGGTTTGATGCTAGTGAATAGGATGACGTGAACTATCGAGTGTGAGGAGATAGAGGGAATGGGTGACGGTGAATACTGCGGATGCTTACGAGGACAAAAACTTGCAATCGGGCGAGAAAGTTTCCAACCAATCTCAACCAAACTCGGAGACGCTTCCTGGCAGGTTCAATCCCTGCGGGACCTCGAGGGGGTAATGCATATTTCGATTTGTCTTGTCCGCTGCCGGCGGGCACCTGAAAATTGATGATGATGAAAGGGAAGGGAATAACGTGCAGACAAAGAGACTCTCCCTCGGTTACCGCCGTCGCAGCTTCCTCCTACAGTGTCATATCGCCATCAGCGCTGAGAATACCGTTGTCTAGCCTAATCAACCCAGTCTGCATCCTGAGCCGATACCGCACAAGTAGAAAACCAAAAATCGCTTTCAACAACCTGGAGAGAGAGAGGGGTCGAAACGTTCGCGCTGAGTTTCGTCGGTGACGTTGTCCAATAAATGAGAGAGTTGCATGGCTCTAGGATATGTTTGCTTAGTTTCTTCGCGGCGGCAAAGGCAGGCCATTTGGTTTAAAACAAGTCGGTAATGAGGTCTTGGAGACATCTATTCAGGCAAGTCGTAGGAGCTTGACTTGACCTGTCCTTGGACTTGTTCCAACAACTCCGCAGTTCTGGATTCGCAAGGCTTCTTCTGATCCTGATACGGGGAAAGTGCCGTCGCCACGGTCCATTGACAACTTGAACCGCTTGCCCATGCCGATCGCCGCACTCTTGTCCTCGAGCCAGCCCGCGATTGCCATTCTGACGTTGTGGTCGGCCTTGTCTTTGCCGGCCCTCGCGCTCTTGTCCTCGAGCCAGCCTGTATATGCCATGGTGAAGTGCTCGTCGGGCTTGTCCTCGAGCCAGCCCGTATACGCCTTGACAACGTTGCCGCCGGCCTTTGAGCTTGTCGGCGCCGCTGCTGGACCCCGCGACTTGCCTGGTGAGGTCCGTGGTTGCGGCCGTGGGAGTGAAGGCGCGGTAGGGTAAGTGCGTTGGGTTGGCGAGAGTTGAGAGTAGGGTACGGAGGAAGAGATGCACGTAGACTCTCAGCGCATGGGTATCATCCTGCTCGGCTTCTAGACTCCAGGTTATAGGCAGTTGGTGATTTCTAGGGTCTAGGCTTTGTTGCAGAGATGACTCGCGTCCCATTTGGATGGTTGAAGACTTGAAAGGTATAGGAGTTGAGCGGTTGACGTCCTGTACCTAGGAGGCTCGGATTGAACGCCGCAAACTCTATCTTGGATAAAACCAACTTCGTCTTAAGGGGCAAAGTTGCCATCTATGACACAAACATGAGTTCAGCCAGCGCTGTCTGCGTCCACCGCGGCGTTAAGGCAGTAGAAAGACTCTTTCTAGTCGACCTTAGAACCATCTAAGCTGAGCGGCCGGTCGACGCCTAAGCAGGATTGGATAACTAGCGCGCATAGGGGGAGGGGACCTACCAGTCTTGCGCTTCTTGCACGGTGCTTCCGATGTTGTCACACTTCCGACATCCACTCTGTTGGGCCTCTGGCCGGTCTAGCAGTGGCGTCCCTGTCTATATGGTGCTCTGTGAGTATGGGGTTAAATCTGCTTTTGCACGACGTCTCAATCTCTCGCTACGGCTGAGGCTGTTCACGAACTGTGCCATAGGTAGCAGCGGAGTCTGGGTTTTTGTTATTGTTACATGTTACTTTATGAGCAAGAGTTTCAGAGGTCGCTTAATCTATGCATTTTCTATAGATTGTGAGATCTTGGTTACCACTAAGAGCGTGAGGTCTCGGCTCTACTTTGGTAGAAGTGTGGGAGGTTGATGTTTGATTGGGAGCGTGAGGTCTTTTTTATAAAGAGCATGAGATCCTGGCTGATACCAGGAGCATGGGACCCTGACGGATGTCAGGAGCTTAGAAGAGGCTTGGTGGCACTATGGAAGACTGGCTCGCCTTCCCTTTGCCCTTCACCTCCTTTTCCTCCGCCTTCTCTTCTTCCTCTACACCCTCCTCCTCGTCCTTCTCCTCCGTTGTCTCCTTCTCTGCCTCCTGCTTCGCCCTCTCCTCCGCCTCCCGCTCCGCACGCCGCTTCTCTGCGTTGATGACGTCCTTCGAGGTCTGCATCGCAACGCTGGTGGAAAAGCTCGACCTCGCTATTGAGGCCTGCAAGGCGGTGCTGGGGGCGGTGCCAGGAGTGGGAATTCGGCCGCTCTGCTTCTCAGCGTGCTCCTGGGCGGTGTGCCGCGCTTGTACCGTCGCAGCAGCTATCTTCTTCTTCTCCATCCTCTCTCTCTGCAGCTGCAGCGCGCTCCACCGCATCTCGAACTCCGGCAGCATCCAGTCCTTCTCCCTCTTCCCATATGAATGCGCATGTATGCACATAGGTGCACTATCGACGCCTGTGTATGGACAACCTTCCGCCACTTGAAGTAGTCGTGGCAGAGGTTCAAGTCCTCCCGGAAGTGCATATCCTCCTCGAGGGTATACTCCAAACGGTGGAGCTTGCCCGTCGCTTTCCATCCACGAGTGTACTGTGGCACTTTAGATGAAGTGCCAACATCTGCAGGTGGTCTGCAGCTGTTACAGCACCCTGAGCTCCACCAGCAGCCGATCCGCCTGCGAATTTCTACGCTGGGGATAGTTGCGCACTATGTGGCCCTCTTCATGGCATCCGTGGCAGATGATCTTCCTACCACCACGAGCACTATACCCGCCACGAGCTCTAGCAACGCCGCGTCCGGCACCTGCGTCGCCTCCTCCACGCCCAGCACCAGCATTACCTCCTCCGCGCCCAACGCCCGCATCACCTCTTCCGCGCCCGGCGCCAGCATTACCTCGTCCGCGCCCGGCGCTAGCAGCACCTCTACCGCGTGCACCGCGAAGTGCACCACTACCACGGGGAAGCTGAATGCTACTAAGGCTCCTCGCTGATGAGCTGACCGTGGTGGTTGTGGGTGTGTTTGAGATCGGCTTGTTAGGTCCAACGTGAGAGCTTGGAGAGTGTTTTAACACTGCCATTCCGAGCGTGTAAGATCCTGCTGTGGTAAAGCCGCCTGCAGGAGCTTGGGTGCTCAACTTGGATTGAGTTCCTTGAGTTGAAGCTATTTAGGTTGGATTTACTGGGGTTCCCATGTTTGAACTTAGGTCTTGGATTATGGAGGTCAGCTTGGTACTGCCACCCATGCGCTTCGCTTGCAGCTCTCTGAGACAATGAGTCTTGTCCTAGAGAGTCTGTTCTAGCTTGTAACACGCGTCGGCCTTTGCGATATCGGCTTTAAGTTTTTCCCTGAAGCTGTCGAAGGTTTCGCCTTCGCCTAGCTCCTATCGCAATTCTATGCAGTGGTTAGTAAGATGTCTACTAGTATGATGTTTTCACTAACCTTAAATGGTTGGAAATTCTCGCTGAACTTCCTCGTCAAATTCTTCCCCAGTACTCTTATTGGATTGAGGGTACTAGGTTATTTGTCTGTAATGACTCCTGCCGCATAGTTAGTCTCTATTACAGCCTCTATGAATGTGGGGTACGGGGGGGCGACATACATTTTTGCATTTGTGATGTGAAATGTCTTTAAACGTCTCTTACTCTCCGCCCCTAACGCCTTTATTTCCGCCTTAAAGTGGCTCTCTATACCTCCGCTTCTTAATGCCTACATCTTTCCGCTTCTTAACGCCTCCAGATTTGCTCTCGACGCCGCCCTCATTCCCTAAACGCCTCCAACTCTCCGCCCTCGACTCCTTTCTCTCTCTTAAAGTATTCCTCTATACCTCTGCTTCTCGACGCCTATATCTTTCCGTTCCTCGGCGCCTCCCTCTCCCCCTAGACGCCTTCTTCTGAGCCAGTAATATTGTTGGATTTTAGTTGAGCGAGCATAGGTCTCGCTCCACTGTTTTCTAACGCGTGTAAGTTTCCGCAGTTCCACGCCTCTAGATTCCCGCTTATCGGTGCCGCTCTCCCTCCCTAGACGCATCCGTCTCTCTGCGTCTGGCGCCTCTCTATTTCCGCTTCTCGACGTTACCCTTCCTCCCTCATCGCCTCCCTCCCTCCGCCCTTCGACACAACCCTCTCTATCTCTCTCGGGCCCTCCCTCCATACTTGTACTCCTCGACGCCTGCATCTTTCCATTCCTGGACGGCCCTCTCTCTCCTCCGACGCCCCCGCATCTCCGCTTTTCGACGCCGCCCTCTCTCCACCGACTCCTCATATCTCCGCTTCTCGACGCCGCTCTCGGTGTCCCGGTTCCACGCTTATGCTAGCCAGGCAACGAATGCATTAAGTCTCACATGCACATCACGTACGGCGTGTACATCAGCCACGCCTGCGTGACAACGTTGCTTCCTCTTCCAAGATAGATGTCAATACCTTTTCTTTCGCTGCCGCCCCCTCCCGCCCTTGATGTTGCCTCTTCCGCTCTTTACGTCGCCGTTTGTTGGATCTGTTGCGATCAGGTTGGTATACTGCAGTGGCTGGGTTCCCGTGACGCTGCATGGGATACTTGTGCTGGTTCCGACTGCTGGACTGGTTTGCTGCTTGCCTGAATTCAGCTCAAAGTCTATGTTGAAGGCATCGCACTGTCGATTCTTTGGAAAGGCAAGTCCTAGCTCGATGACCCAGCGAGCTGTGCTAGTTCATTCTTCGAGTCCGTAAAGTCCGTCAAGATTCCGAATCATCACCCCAGGCTCTTCCTCTTTTCTTCCGTCAGGTCTGCGTAACCGTTCATGCAAGATGCGCTTTCGACTTGGTTTCGCGAGCAGCCGCCACTGTATAAGATCTACGAGCGCTATGTCTAAAGCGTTTTTCGGACTTCGCATGAGACCACCCTTTCGCATGAATGATCGTCTGCCCTCATGCGTATGAGAAACAGTAACGCGATCATCGAGAGTGAACCGGCAAAACCTGTCGCATGGATGCGCTTCGATACGTGCATCGACGCCGCAACGTATGCCTTCGTTACGAAGCTGGTTCTATTTGGCTCATGAAGTTGAAGAGTATGTTGCTGGTTTCGAACATCAGGAATGGGCGATTCACTGAGAGAAGTGCCGTTGGCACACCGCGTTGCTGTCACAGAACGCGGAGCTGCAGGCGGTGTACGTGATGTATTGGAGGGTGATAATAATAATGATGATAATGTAACACAGTCTTCAAGAGGCTAGTATATGAATTCCTGGATGGCTATCTGTTACCCCCTTGAGGGAAAGCGGTCCATGGGCTCTGTTAGGGGATGGTGAATAGGTAACGACTATTCTGGAGCAGAAGGGGACCGCCCTTGTAGAATGCAGAGATGCGAAAGAATATACTTAGGTGTGGGGTGTAGTATAGAGAGAGGGAGACCTCATCTACGTTAAGGTTTAGGATTGAGATAGAGTCTTAGTCGCTCTCTGCTCTGTAAAGTTTTGCTTATCTGCAGCCTCTTAGATACTGGTCAAGAGCTAGCAAGAATGAGAATTTTTAGGAAGGATAGCACTAGTCAATGTTAAGGCATCGAGTCGTCGAGAAAACGGAAGAGGGTTGGAAAAACTAGCATGTCACGTAGTCACGCATGTCAAGTAAACATGTTTGGAGGTTTAAAATGGACGAGCCTAATTATCACCCCCTTTTTTGCTACGTATCACCCCCCTTTTCACTCCATATCATCCCCCTACATTAGGCTAACTCCGGCCCGTAAGAATATTGCTCCACCAATCCAACTCACTTGCTTGCCTGCTCGTCCTTGATAAGGAAATCACCTCACTAGCGCACTCTCTCTTGATATATCACCAGTTTTACTACCATGCCAGACAGTTGGATTAGCGATTGAATGGAATAGATGCGGGGTCTGGTAATAGATATGTTTTCTGCCAATACACATGTGCGAACTGGAAAGTCTAAGGATCAGGCGGAACTGTTGAAGGCAAGAAGACGCAGATGGCCCAGCTCTTGATGGAAAATCGGGAACTTGATGAACAAGGGGATAAGCAGCAGCGCCTGACTGCTGTTCGGAGAGCGGTCGAGAGGGTGGCCAGAGGAGAACTCCCAAGGTCGCTCTGACATACAGCTATTGTTGTCAATGCCTCCACACACTTATCTACATCCAACAGCACCCGCTCGTTCTTTAATAGTGACGTCTATAGCATGTCAGTAGTTACCGTATCATTAACAATATCAACCTCCGAGGCCCCGCGAACTCTTCTCTCTAAGCTTAGTTCTCTTGTTATCGAAGTGGTCGAAATAGTCGCAAGCTCGTAGAAGGCAAAGTCTTCGCCTCTGATCGCAGGATTGTTCGGGAAGGGACCTCGATGGCTTCCTCTATTGTACCTCGGGGAGTTTGGTGATGTGTACTTCTGGATCCTTCCTACAGCGATATCGTAATCGAAGGGCATTGACAGCGGGCTTAGTCTCAGCGTCGGCGTGCAGATATCTGTTACATGTTATATGGTTGCGGGAGAGGGCCTAAAAAGTATCAGTCGTGATTTCACACGCTTCTTTGTGCAGTGACTAGGTGGAACTGGCAGGACAAGACGTAGTAGCCGGATATGACTCCTCAGTCGACGTACTGCGTGTGGGTTCCAATGATGAAGGAGCTCAATCCGCCACGTTCTGGTCTTGCCTTCCTGGATGGGACGAGAAATAACAGAAATGGAAGTTGCTTCTGTTGTCGCGGAGGACGCATCGCTGAATAGATAATAGGCCAATCGAAACATCCTATCACCGCAACCCAACTCAGCATTCGGGCCGAATTCCTTGCAAGCCTTGCCATGTCCACCGCCACCTGCACAGCCCTAGTTCTAACCACACAAAAACAATCAATTGATCAAATCGCTCTTCTAATCGCAAATCTGCTCCGGAATAACGTTGTCCTGCGGAACGACAATATAGCAACCCGCATCAATCTGCATGCAACTTTCTCCACCAGGACTCAACCCCTGACACCACTGCGTTGGTCCGTACACGTACCTGGCAATTGACTCCTATCAGTCCTCTATTCAAAAAACGCGCTGAAGTTGCAACAGGTTAACTCACTGGTCTGTATCGCCACTACCATCCATGAGGATATCCTCCGGATCCCACGCGAGGATCTCCTCTTCCGGCTCAGTAGAGAAACCGTGGTCAGGAGAGATATCAATTGTCAGCAGGTAGTACTGCCCGCCATATGACCAATTTCCGTACGTCTCCCCCGTTGATTGCGAGTACGTTACACTCTGGGTGTTGAAGCACAGGTCGATGATGTTTTGCGTTGCTGAAGTGCTGTCATGTGCTGTCAGCATCCTTTCCATCCCACGCATGCTCCCGGCCTCATATCTCAAGTACATCATCTTAAGCGCACCCCAAATTCGACTTGAAAATATCCTAATTGGATGCACCTACCATGAAGAGAAGTCTTGCGAAGAGCTACTTTTGAAGCCAATAGCTGCAGCGCCATTGCTGATTGGCATCGTCAGGGTGCACTCTGTAGGATCACCTTGGGCGCTGCATTCGTTGTCGGTGCCGCAGAGCACTTCTGCCATGGACTCTATCCAGACTGGGGGACATCATCAGCGTCGAGACAGACAATTTGGGGAAGATTGAATCGCGGACCTAGATCAGGATGTACACCCACATCACCATAGCAGTCCGCTGCGAGGATTCGATATGCCGATATAGACACCACACTAAGTACGGCGAGGACTGCGTTGGAAAGCATGATATGATAGTCTGCGTTTGATTTTACACGGCAGGTGTGAGGTACTCAGAGGAGCTTAAATGCTCATCCACCACCCCTTTGCGTTTGTCGAATCATGGTAACGACATGCCTATAAATAACGCAGACGCAAAATTGCTTGATCAGCTAGCCTCGGAATGGTCACAATGTTTAATTTGGCAGGGGGGGCTAAATCGTGGGGTCGAGGCGCAGTCAGCTGCAAGGACGGGCCGCTAGCTGCGCCGTTGCAGCCGCACCACACCGTTCCAAACACCTACTCCAGTACTTCAATTACTTTTCTCACCACTTGGTAGGACAGCATTGCTGACCTGTTGACTGCACTCATCACTAAACATCGGAACGTGCACATCTTCGACCCGTTTAGGAATGTTGAACCACTCCGGTTGCTTAGAAATATCTGAGGCTGAAGATATTTATAGTCCTTCACTTTTGACATCTCGTATCCGGCATTCGGCCCAGATGCTGTTCATATATCCTGTTGTCTATTTTATTGGCATCATGGTAACAAATTAGTTGTTCGCCTTTCTCCCTTTGACTCTCAATTTTCCAATTACCTAAGCACCTCCAAAATGCTCGCAAATTTTGTCAGCCTTGTCTCTCTTTTAACCAGCTTTGCAGCGGCACTTCCTGCTATCCCAAACCCACAAGAGAATGGCCTTGATACAGGTCTGAAGCACAGACGAGTCGACGGGGTATCAATCAGTGATACGAAGTTATTGCACACTCGTGCCGGTCCAATCGTCTTCCAAGGCTGCGGCGGCGTTATGACTGCTCTCAACGACGATCTTGCCGACATGGTCACTATGGCCGCCAAAGCTCGAGACAATGTCAAAGTGAGCAGCATCTCCAGGCTCAAAGCCAACTCAGTCTTGATACAGACTCGTATTTTAACATATCTCTCATAGGCCGGGAACAGTTACTACAAAGCCATCTTTGGCACCGACCCTAACCAGTCCAACGTCCCCTCAGACCTATGGATCAGAGGTAGAGCACTCCTGCCAGCCTTCGGCTACGACCTCAGCGCAACTCCTAATCGACTCTAGACCGCTACGATGCCATAGCATCCGCAACGCAATCCGCAAAACGCGGCATCCCAACGCTACGCTGCGACTACAACAGCCAATCCGACAAGCGCTGCCAGAGCAGATTCTCAGCGTAAGCCCAAGCCAAAACCTATTCCTTCCCCTCATCAACTTCGCAATGGGATAACGTTACTAACGTCTCTCGTTACCCTTCGGCAGTCCCGCAATGACACAGGGCTCCGGCGGCACCACCCCCACCATCTGGCTCTGCGCCGCGTACTGGCAAAACCGCCTGCGGATCCGTGACATCGCACTGCCGCGGTACGGGTCCCGAGCGCCGCTAGACCAATTCATCCCCACAGCCGGCCTGCTGCTGCATGAGTGGACCCACGCACTGTATGAGAGTACGTATGCCCTCTTCCTCCTTTTCTCGACGCAGTCGGAACCAGAGCAAGCTGACAAACCGGGAACGCAGCCACCGACGTCAAGCTGAAGCAGACGAACGCCGGACAAGTCGTAAGTGCCCCTCGCTCTTGCATATGTGGAAGTCCTTGTTGGCTCAAGGCTGACGAATATTGTGTGCCAGGCGTATGGGCAGGGGAACACGCTGTTGCTCCAGCGCGAGACTAATGGTGCGAGGAGGAGTAGGAATAATGCTGATAGCTACCGTATCTTTGCCGCCATGGTCACGCTGAATGCGAGGTGGTCGACTGATCCGAGCAACCTGGGCGACGGGCATATCGAGTTGAAGAAGAGGGCAGAGGTGGAGCCATGAGAGGAGCGCGGCTAGTGATTTAGACTTTTACGGCGAAGGCGTTTCTTAGCCATCCGGCGAGATGTCAGACTATATGTATAGAATTTCGGCGGATGCAGGCACTTTGCATCGTGCACTAGCTTCTTCATCTCTATTCTTAAAATACACGTCTAAAATACAATATAATTACATGCTCACCGCGGAGAAAACCAACCTCTCTACCATACCATCTATCATTTCCATTGCCAGAAAACTGCTTCCATGGCGCGTTGGACGGTTAGGAGACCTTCTAGGCAGCGGGGGCAGGGGTCGCCGGTGTGGATGCGGGTTAGGTCTAGCGGTTTGGCGGTTTTTGGGTGCGTGGTTATTGGCTGGGTGGTGAAATCGTCCTGTTCAGGAAGGAGGGTGGGATGGTCGAAGATGCGGACGAGGTGGGGAGCTGTGTCGCCGAATCGTTCGAGGGCCTCATTCTCGATGCTGGTGTCCATGTCTGGGTAGGCTGCTTTCACGGCGTGGATGTTGAGGTGGTTTGATATTGCGTCCTCTCCTTCGTTTTGTGTTAAAGGTTGGGCTTTGGGTATGTATACGCGAACAAGCGTGTTTCTATCTTTACTCATGCCATGCCATATGATGGGATCGTTGCTGGGTGTTTTTTGGGTTCGGATTCCTTTCTCAGCCAATTCCTCATTAGCAACGTAGTGGCACTTATTGCAAGAGCAGACGTGGTCCTCCCCTATTGGAGAAACGAAATGGTACTCGTGGCTGAGATTGCCGCCCATCGCTCCGGAGTCTGCATCAGCAACGACATATGGGATCTTCAGCTCATCAAAAAATGCTGCGTATGCTTTTCTCACACTTGAATAGGTCTCAAGAGCCATCTTGGGTGTAGAGTCAAAAGTGTAAAGGTCTTTCATGAGAAACTCTTTGGCACGAAGGAGGCCTTGCCTTGGCCGACGTTCATCTCGGTACTTTCGAGCTAGTTGATCATCAGCAGAAGGTAAGTAGATTGGTTTGCTGCATGCCTTACAGATCTGGTATACTCGAAGGGGAAGATCTTTATAGGATTTGACAATGCCAGCGGCTGATGTGGTGATTTTTTCTTCATGGGTTGGTGACAGGAGAAAGCCAGACTCTTTTCGGTCTTTCAAGCGCAGAAGCTACATCCAGATAATTACCACTGAGTTCATTTCTTGCACTGGGAACACTACCTCTGCATTTTCGGAGTACCTCCCACTTCGCCGCTGTAGATCTTCCGATGTAATTGAAGATAATGATAGTTTCGAAGCCCCTATGCTCAATTAGACCAGACTGCTGAACAACGTGAATTGAAGACTTACCAATGCTTCGCATGTGCTTGTCTATCATGCGTTCGAGTTTCTCCTGAACCCGAAGGCCTAGTGGAAGCAAGTAGAATACGCCGGAGTGAGCCTATGCGCACGTGAGCAAAGCCTGTATCCTGAGCCTCTCAATCCCTCCTCGAATTATCCCTCATCGCTCTCGGGAGCATCGCGCAAGCGCGGGTAGAGAGAACTAGCTCTTGGGACGTGCAAGTTCCGGAGGCTTCATGGCATTTTAGAACGTTGACAATGGCGTCTAGAGTCTCTTTGCAAGGAAATCTTGGTAGGAACCCGATGTAAAAGCTTCGAGATCCTAGATGAGATGCTTCCCTCTTGGAGTGGCTTGACAGATTGCCAACGCTGTCTACAGAGCCGTCCCCAGGTCAGGCGAGTCCAGACAGGATATGAAGGACTGCAGCTCGTGAATTGGACGTTGCACTTCCGGGCCGTTTGGCATTTCCCTAGCGCCGTTTGAGTTGGCCTCGCTCTGTTAGCCTGTTCGAGAGAGGATGTAAATACTCAGAAATCGTGAATTGGAATTCCCATCTCGGGACGGTCTGACAAGTCGATGGCGCTGTTTGGGGCGGCCCAGGATGTATTCTAATGCAATGGTTTGAGACCATGTTTCAGACAATTTGGGCCTGGGGCGTTTAGTCGAGTGAATGATGCCGTCTGGAATGGTTTCGCTGGGTGAGTCCGTTCGAAACGAGATCTAAAACCTGGCGATTGTGAATTACTAGAACCTATACGTATCTTTCGTCTCTGTTCTATTCTGCTCATTCGCTTCAACAACCTCCCACTCCCGAGTTACAACGAGATCACTCGGTTTGTAAGCTTCACTACTCTGCCCCGCCTTTGCAACAACATTCAACGTATTCTGCGGGCTTGCTAAAGGCCCTGCCTCTCTTACTATATCTACGCTCTCCTTGCTCGACTTAGACGAACCCTTCTCGATACCATTATTTTTGCTGTTCGGGTCTATTGTCATGATAGCCTCATCGCTGCCCCACGCCGTGTCATTAGGAATGCTGAGCGGATGCGGGTGATTGCGCAAATGTCTGGAGCGTGAGAGTGGTTGAGATAGGTGGCACGGTGGCACAGTGGGTCTGA
This sequence comes from Lophium mytilinum, assembly GCA_010093605.1. NCBI lineage: Eukaryota > Fungi > Ascomycota > Dothideomycetes > Mytilinidiales > Mytilinidiaceae > Lophium > Lophium mytilinum. Next base: position 1,714,996 of record MU004195.1, on the reverse strand, counting down.
GTTGAAGCTCGCTTCTAGTCCCTGCTGTGCCGGAAACGAACCCGCTGTACGGGTACGGGACGGGGAAGCGGTGCCACCCGAATCGCCTAGGATTAGTTCTAGAGCTCGCCTCCCGCGTTGCCGCCAAAGGGTATGGGGAATTGCCGGAGAACACCACGCAGCCATGTACAAAATGTACGGGGAAGCACTGCCGCATGATTCGAGCCTTAGCCTGGAGCTGCTTCCACCTCCCGCTTGCCTTCCAAGCAAGGCAAACCGTCCAAGCCGCCTCTTTCGTGATCGACATGCCCCAGAGTCCAGGCGGCCCAGCGTGCATCTTCCTATGCGGAGCTCCGGGGGTGCGGGTACGACTGTGCTGCTTCTCCAGAGGTCGCCAGTGTGACAGCGCCCAGAAAGCTGTTCAACGTCTCAAACCGACGACGCGCCCTCGGAACATGGACCCCAGCTTCTTACGCTCTTCTGGGAGGTCGCCGGTCTCATAGGAACCAACCACAGCACTGTGATAAAGGAAAGCTGGTCACATACGTGCTACCCCTCGGAAGGAAGATCTGCACCGCTTGAGCAGTTACATTCGCTGCGGAAGTGCTAACATCCCTTCCGCATGCTTGTACAGGAGCTGCATCCGCCCCACAACCCCACCTGTCTCCAAGACTTCGTTGGTCAAGGCCTTGGCAAACTTCAGGGCAAGGATGGGAAGTGCGTCTTATTGCTGCACTGCTTGAGCATGGATAGCTTTTAGTTTACTTGGTTGCTTGTACTTTAGTCTCTCTGCTGCCAGCATTCGCGCGCACATTGAAGCCCGTAACCATGCCCTCCCCTTTTCTCGCTTTCATCGTCGCCCTCGTGGCCCTCGTTGCTTACTGCCTGAGCAAGGTTGGCCGTAGGCCTGCGGGATACCCTCCCGGGCCGCCAACATGGCCGCTGATAGGGAATCTTCACTTGATGCCCAAGGAGAAGGGCCATCTCCAATTCCAGAAATGGGCCGAAGAATACGGCCCTGTCTACTCACTCATTTTGGGGACCAAGGTCATGATCGTGCTCTCCTCTGACCAGGCTATCAAGGACCTGCTAGACAAGCGGAGTGCCATCTACTCGTCACGACCAGATATGTATCTTGGTCAGATCGTGAGCGGTGGTTTACGTATGCTGTTGATGGTACGCCGTGTGATCGTTGTCGAGGCGCCGCATCTATGTAACTTAGCTAATATTCTCAGGAATACGGCGAAACCTGGCGCATGATTCGCAAGATAGTCCACAACAACTTAAATATCAAGGCGGCTAGAACTTACGTGCCTTACCAGGACCTTGAAAACAAGGCCATGCTCGTCGGCTTCCTAGACACACCGGATCTCTTCATCAATCACATTCGGCGGTACACAAACTCCCTGACCACCCAAATGGTGTTTGGTTTCCGCACAACTAGCATCGATGACCCAAAACTAAAGCAACTCTTCCACGTAGGTAGTACTCTACTCAAATCGTTGATTGTTTCCTGACTTCGCCGCCAGGGATTCGAGCAATTCTGTGAGGTCACGGGCACCCAGACCGCTGCACTGCTCGATCTATTTCCCTTCCTTCGAATTTTGCCTGACTTCGCAGTTCCATTGCGCAAGTATGCGAAAAACTTGCATCAAAAAGAACGAGAGCTGTACGTCGGTCACTGGATGAATGTCAAGAAAGCCATCAAAAAGGGCACGGCTAAGGTGCGCATACTCGCTTTTCTTCTCCCGGGCCCTGGTCTAGCACACTCAATTAGCTAGCAACTAAATCACCCCAGCCATGCTTTTGTCTCGACCTAGTCCGGGCCCAAGATGAGGAGAAATTCTCTGATGACCTCGCCGGATACGTCAGCGGATCGCTTCTAGAAGCAGGCTCCGACACAACAGCCGCAACACTTGTTGGCTTTGTGCAAGCAATGGTACTGTTTCCAGAAGTCATGAAGGCCGCACAGGAAGAGCTTGACCGCGTTTGCGGGGACCGGCTCCCAACCATGGATGACGAACCACAGCTGCCGTACATTCGCGGCTGCGTGAAAGAGAGCATGCGATGGATGCCAACGGATATCCTCGGTGTTCCACATGCTGTAATTCGCGACGACGAATACATGGGCTATACGATTCCAAAGGGGGCTGGGGTGATGTGGAATGTCTGGGCCATTCACATGGACCCGAAGCGTCATCCGGAACCACGACGCTTCGATCCCTCCCGCTACGCTCATGACCACCAAACGGCAGCTGAAGCAGCTAGCAACGCGAACGCAGCGGCTCGCGATCATTTCGTCTTTGGCGCAGGCAGACGCTTGTGCCAAGGTATGCATATTGCTGAGAGGTCTTTGTTTCTCGCCATATCGCGGTTGCTTTGGGCATTCGACTTCCAAAAAGCGCGGGATGAAAATGGCAATGAGATAACGCCAGACGCGAACGACCTGACCGAGGGCTTGTTTGTACTGCCGAAGCAGTTCCCAGCTAGAATCCTACCAAAAACTAGTGACAAGGTTGCGCGTGTGAGAGCCGAGTGGGCTAAGATGGAAGACTTGCTAGATGATGAACTACAGTGGAAAGTTCTTCCAGAGGGACTTATATGGAAGCAGTACGAGCTGGCCACTGAGAAGGCAATTTAGGCCTCTTAAAGCCCACAGCTGCGCGGACCATGAAACACTAAACGTTGGCCAAGCAGCGCCTTGTCTCCGCCCTCGAGATGATTGGAGTAAAATCTCGTTAATTAAGTCAGATGGCTTCCACCAGAGGAGCCCTGTACGGCCAAGACGGCGGGGGTCCAGAACTTTTTCAAAACGGCGTAAAGATTTCTACTTATTCTCAGCGCTTGATTCCATTGATGGCTGCGTGATTGAAGAGCTAAAAGTCGCTTATCATATGTAAAGTGTTTTCAGATCCGCATTCAATATCATGTCCGTGGACTTTGATGAAAGCGCTTAGAAACAGAACAAGTCCACAATCGGGAGTTGGTCCTAGATGATTGAGCCGGATGGAATTTGGACTGCAACTATCGATGAAAGCAGCGCATGTGGTTCTTTTGCTCTTCCTTGCTTTGCTCCGGTAAATCTTCTTCGCGGATTGATTCTTCCTATGCTCGGGATCCTTTGCTTTTTCATGTTGACGGGCCTTATAAGCCTCCTTGACGCGTAGACGCTCCAGGTCAAAACTCTGAGCGCGCGATTTGCAATAACTCGGGCTTGGTGATCCGGATCTGTACATCGCAGGCTGGCGTGCTTGACGTTTGCTTCGACGCGACTCCCCTGCCATTCGAGCTACGCGCTGCATGTCAGTTTCAGGTCGAGCTATTGTGAGTGGGCAGCCGTCTAGGTATGGTTTGTTTGCGTCCATGTAGGCGAGTGTATGGTTGGCGAGTGTCTCGAGAGCGAAAGAGGTAGTTTTCGTGGTGGTGTCTGTGATGAGAAAGATGGTGCGGGAAAGGAGCGAGCGGATTAGAAGGTGGCTGTAACCTCCCGCCAGTCTAGAAATCTGGCAGCAGCTTCACTGAGTTTGCCCCGTCGGAAATGATTAGAGCTTGGAAAGACCACATCGACGCCGAGAGCGTCGTCGTTGGCAACGTGAAAGGGGGGGAAGCTAGGGGCAGTGGTCCCAGCTTTCAGCCATCAATCAATCCAGGAGGTTCATTCCAAATTGTAGCACCAAGAGTGCCCGTAGTTGGACGTGCGGTAATAGAGGTCCCAGAGGATCTGGGTAGGTCTGTGAATGTTGGAACGCGTGCCAGGGTGCCCAGGTGGCGTCTCACGTAAAGCGCCACAGTACTCATTATCACGTGATTACCCATCATGCCGAGTCTGGTTGGTCCCATCTGTGCTCGTTGCACAGAATGCACTGGTACACTGATATATCTATCTTCTATACTTTTAAAAGCATTATAGTCAAGATTGCAGTGCCAGAGACACACGCACGGCTTAGGTACTCACGTGACAATGACAACGCCGGAGGGCTTTCGGATCATGGACCCAGCTAAACATAGTTATAATCTAGGTACCCCATCGTTTTCATCTTATTTGAACTCTATTGAGCCATATGAGACTGCGTTGTTCCTCCAGATCTACCCAGGTTACATACTTTCCGCTTCGGCCTCCGTTCTTCTAAGTCAACTCGCACGTCATACGCTTAGAGACATATACACAACATCAGCTTCGCATTCCACAGGCTAAGTATAGTACCCAGTAGTAAATCATTTACAGTAGCAATTTGAAATTTGAGCGAATCGAGTAAACCCAACCATGCCCGGGGTATCCACTATCTCGGGCACCGATGGACCAATAGGAGAGCTTGAAGCGACGATCTACTACGCTCTTACCCTACCACATTCGTGCCTATCTGTAGGAGTAATCCGGCTTTTACTCCTTTGGTATACTGTTACACTTTGTGACTCCATCGAGAAGTCCGCATCTTCAGATAAAAGTAATGGACGTAGATGCTTCAATTTATATAAGCTGCCGGGCTCTCGTTGTCGCGGACTGATGTTTCGAACGTTTTCCTTCCAGATTCTAGCCCGGGAACCAGCGTCTGTATTCCAGTTACGCACTTGCGAAGCTTACTATACGTGGCCCCAAGATGTTTCTTCGTCATAGCCTAATTTGGGCGCTCTTTTGTGTTCTTGAATCTTCAACCGCAGCACCTGCTCCGAACTGCGAACCTTCACAGCCCTCATTCCTCGTGTCTGCCTTTCAGAAGCTCTTTACTACATCCAAACTCGACGTCCAGTCCTCATTGAAAGGGACCCCCTCACACGCCGAGTCGACCGTCTCTGACTTCCAAAAGACTTACGAGTCAAACACGCAGTCCTTTCTCCATCACAACCCCTACTCTACCTGCACATCCTCGAATATTGCGGTCCGCCGGCCGTGGGATGACCTCTCGACACCAGAGCGTCTCGCCTACATCTCCGCCGTCAAATGCATGACTACGCTCCCTTCTCTCACGCCTTCTTCCTTAGCCCCTGGCGCCCGCAACCGCCTTGACGACTTCGTCTACGCCCACATCAATGTCACTAACTTAATCCACCTCTCTGGCTTGTTGCTCCCCTGGCATCGGCAATTCATATGGTCCTGGGAGCATGCTCTGCGAAACGAATGCGGATACACTGGATATCTACCCTACTGGGACTGGGCGCGGCACTCCAAAAATCTGACTTCCAGTCCCGTCTTCGGTCCTGGGCCCGCCACTTTTGGGTCAAACGGCGAAAATATCCCGCATCACCTAAACGCAACCTCGCCCTTGATCGGGCTCCCGCCCCCAGGCGTCACCGTTCCCCGCGTGACCGGCACAGGAGGCGGTTGCGTTAAAGACGGCCCGTTTGCGGGCATGACCCTCCATCTCGGTCCCGTCTCCCCATCGTACAACGACATCCCAAACAACGAGTTTGGAACCCAGTACAACCCCCGGTGTCTAAAACGCGACTTTCACCAACCTTCTGCTACAGGGAACATGACTTACGAAGCCATTGCGTCGCTGTTGCAAACGAGATCGATCGCAGACTTCCGGCCACAGCTAGAGCATCCCACAGGCGTGCATATCAGTGGACACAACTTCCTCGGCGGCGATGGTGGAGACACGTACAGCTCGCCGAACGAGCCACTGTTCTTCCTGCATCATGCGCAGATTGATCGACTGTGGACGATTTGGCAGGGGCAGGACATCGGAGGGCGAAGGGGTGCGGTGGATGGGACCATGACTGTGGCAAATGTGCCGCCGAGTGAGAATGCGACGCTGGAGAGTGTCATGAAGATGGGCGCCCCAGCAGGAGGGGATTTGCCAATTGCGCATGCCATGCTGACGGTTGGGAACGATTACTGCTACATGTATGTCTAGATAGAACGGTTTGTATCAGATGTTTTATAACTCTAGAAATGTTCGCTTTTTTTATGTGAAGGGTACACTCTTGGGAAATACTCTTTCAAGAGGCCAATAAGGGATTCGTTGGAGCATGGAGTTGAAAATACGAAAAAGGTGGAAGCCCATCGAGTGTTCTGGCACAAAATCTGGCGCAAAGCGAGGACAATTTACCCCAGATTCAGGGCCGCGAGTGCGATACATGCTCCCATTGGAATGAGGTGTATCAAATAAGAGAGTGCAAAACCAAGTTTGCTTCGAATTATCGCGATCTTTTTTGGACTTGTGTTCCGATTTTCGCGGGAGACCGGCCAAATCTTTCATCCAAACGACGGCGATGGAAGCGGCCGATGACCGGAGAGCGTTGTGAATATTCGGAAGGACACTATCTGTATAGATTGCTTTGACCTGGTCGGAAATTCGTCCGCATTACGGGAAGCCAAATAGCATATCCAGAGCCCTCGGTTCACAGTCTTCGATTTATGTTCCACTCGGAATACTGATGCGCTTAAAGAGGTGACAGTGACCTTCAAACAACAAGGTGCTTTAATGTCATGGTATTTCAGTCCAGAGGTGAGCTTTGAGGCGGGACTAATACGTATCTGAAGACCACGAAACACCCGCTGGCAGGGGTGGATGTTGCGCGCTTCGGCGGGTCGATTGCGATGTAATGCTACGCAGAAGTGCCTGAGCCTTGCAATGTCTCAGCGTTGCCACATAGGCACTTTTTCGATCGGCAATCGGCATTTGAATGCAAAGTCAGAGCCGTATGCCCGCCATCGTTCGCGGACGTCGTCGTGATGAAGCCAAAGGCATTCCCAGTTCATGAGATCAGAAGCGGTCTGTAAAACTGGCTGCATGCCTCTATCTTGCGATTTGGAGTCGAGAACAAGTGCATAGTCGGCGCAGCATAGTGCGAAACAGAAGGTGGAGAGACACTGAGAGGGTGGAGATGAAGTGGGGGCTAATAAGACGAGCATGAAGCTTGACTTAGCGCTTTTGCCGATCAGCACGCACGTGACTTCGACGTCCTCCAGCAGTGGATTGCGTATGATTAGTCTCGATAACACTGGTGTTTGTTTCTACACTGAGGCCATGCGTGTCTAAGATGGTCTCTATGGCTCGTTCGATGCTGGAATGATCATAGCAAATACGAGGCCCACCTCTTCTCTACGTATCAATCTACACAAACTGGCGCTTCCATGACGGCCGCAACACGAAAGATAGAATTCTTCGATGCCAAGTTCCTCTGATCCGCCCCTTATTTGCTTTAGATTCTTACTATCATGATTATGGTGAAGGCACTTGTCTGTGCGTCGCGGCTTCTAAAGCATCGCGCATTGGTAGTACTGTGCCAAAGTCGCTGCACTCGTACAGATCGATATGATTTGAGTTGCCGTCTTGATGCATCATGGCGTTTCGAGCACATGACGGTCAGCAAGTGCACGTCCATTGTAGATATACAAGGGTAATGGAATAGTGCAATTACTTACTTATTACTAGGCTACAAGGTATATGATCACCCCGTCTCCCGTCCTCATTCGTCAGTTCAGACCGTTCCAAGGATGCACTCGCAATACGCTTTACGACAGCGCGTCCAAGCTTGGGGGCGAATTTCATCCGGCCCTGTGCTGCTTCCGTATCTCCAACCGGCTTTGTGTGTCATGAAACACCACACTGAACCGCTCTCCGCTCGGCTTACCCGGACGAAATGGTGCAACTCCGGGTGGCTACGGACGTATACACCATGCGTGCTAACCTAATCAACGAGTCTTAAAAAAGCAGACCTTGAACCCTTGCATTCCTACACCACACCAAACGCTGCTAGGCTAAACCTGAAGTCACCAGTTCGAAATCAGACTACAAACTTGTAGAAGCTTTCTATTTTCGATTTTGGGTAGCACACAGCCCTGCTGAGAGGATTTCGGGGCCTGTAATCTTGTGATTGGTCCACTCGGCTCATCGTTGGTGTGATTGGTTCACTCGCCTACGTTAGCTGCACATCAATGTCAGATTGCTCGTCGTAATCTTCTCTGAATCGCAATCTACTTGCTATTTTATCTATAAGTTACTTCTCTTCTAGTCGGAATATCTTTTCTTCACACGTTCTAAGAAATCGTCTAAGTTCGCCTTGCAATCCAGTTTTAACAGCAAGATGGGCGCCACGTCTAGCCAGATTTCACAGTTCTTCCCGCCGAAGCCAAAGTTCACGGACAATGACGTCCCTAGTCTCGAAGGAAATGTGAGCCTACCTACCTTCTGGGATCGAAATCGCAACGTGAAATCGGGAACTAACTCGTACACTTCATAGGTCTATATTGTCACGGGCTCAAACACAGGAGTGGGCAAACAGCTCGCTCAAATGCTATATTCTAAGAACGCCAAAGTCTATATAGCAGCTCGATCCCAAGAGAAAGCGGAGGCCGCTATCAGAGACATAAAGCAAGCTGCACCAAATTCCGAAGGCTCACTAGTCTTTCTGCACCTAGACTTGAATGACTTAACCACGATCAAAGCTTCCGCCGACAAGTTCCTAGCCGCTGAAACGAAGCTTCATGTCCTCTTCAACAACGCGGGCGTGATGAACCCTCAGCCCGACGCACCCAAAACCGCTCAAGGCTACGAAATCCACATTGGCGTCAACTGTGTTGCTCCCTTCCTCTTCACAAAACTTCTCACTCCAATTCTCGTTGCGACCGCGAAGACCGAGACCCCAGGAACCGTCCGTGTGGTTTGGGTGTCGTCTCAGGGGACCGAACTAATCGGCCTGAAATCGATCGGACTGAGCCTGGACAATTTGGACTATCACATCCCAACGGAAGGTCAGGTCAAATATGCGTTGAGTAAAACGGGGAATTGGCTCCAGGGCGTCGAGTGCGCGAAGAGATATCGCGCCGACGGGGTCGTGAGTGTTCCACTAAACCCTGGAAACCTATCATCAGACTTGGGAAAGCACCTAGGACGTGTATTCAAGTTTTTCGTGGGGCTAGTAACATACCCACCGAAGAATGGTGCATGGACGGAGTTGTATGCTGGGGTATCGCCAGACATTACCTTGGAAAATAGTGGATGCTACGGTGAGTGGCTACTGCGATATTCCATGACAGTATATGTATGATCTACGACTTGCTGACTTATTCTAGTCGTACCTTGGGGCCGCATCTCACCTATTCGAAAGGACCTAGTTGCTGCAACCAAGACTGAAGCGGAGGGTGGAAATGGAAACGCTGCGAAGTTCTGGGATTGGACGGAGGAGCAGATTAAGCCGTACCTTTCACCTCAGAATTGATCAAGAATTTCCGAAGCCAAGAATCGAAGATCGGGGGGTAGTGTATGCTGGTGATATTATCTAAGGATTATGGACGGCGAAATTTGAAGTTACACGTTTGATCAAAGCTTTCAATACTATCCTGAAACACCGCTAATACCAGGACGACCACGAAGAGTTGAATTTGTCCAAGTAACACTTATGGGTGGCTTCAGGCGATTTATTTCTTGTTTGGTATTTGCCGACTCCTGAGGGTTCTTAGATGTTGATACGTCACGTGATCCGACCACGAGTCGTAAATTGTGACGGCCCTTACCTTTTGCCTGGGCACGAATATGTGAGTTGCCTAATAAGGTTTACTACGTCTTCATATGCTAGCCTGAGCTCATCCACAAACATGACCACTAAGAGCCGGCAAATCTGGAACCCACCGCCAATATGCTCATTTTAGACTTGTTACTTAACAGTAACCGATGCTATACTTTACTCGCTCAATATAGCCAGCATCTGTCGTCGGCGAGAATCAATAGTGTAGTCCTTCCAATGCCCCTAATATTTTTGAGGTTAGTTGAAGGGCTGGAACGGAGTGACGAGTCATGAGCCCCGGGGGATTGGTCGAGGTCATAAGCAAGCGGTGGGCTCTCACTCATCGTCGGATAAGTTGTAATACAGCTAAACACAGCAGGGATGTACATCTTACGAGGCTAAGAACAACGTTCACGGGGCATTTTCAAGACTAAAATCATACAACAGTTCAACGGGCAGAGAAACAGTCCTCACGTTCAAAAAGCTGGCACTTGTGCTTGCTAGACTGTGTCGTAAGAGTACCTTGTTCAAGTGCGTAGAACTTTCGGAGTTCAGCGTTTATCAAATTGCGCTTAGACTCATAAAGTGCCTCAGGATTCCGGACTGTGGAAAGCAGGGAGGTAAAAGATAGGTCATGATCACAGTTTGATATCTTTAGCAAACTATTGAATACCAACTTCACATTGCCTGACACACCTTATGCATCCTTTTGATACTAAAAGATACGTCTGGAGAAGCCCCCCTTCTTCCTCCAAGAGTCAAGGAAGTCCATTATGACTCTATGAGGTTCGCGATCGTTGACTATTGCCTCACCCACCTGAAATATGGAGGGGTTTTCCCCATAACCTCGCCAGGCAAGTCACCATAGCGTCCGTATCTCACGTCCTGAATGAGATCCTCCAGCCGATCAATTTTTGGCTTTAACATCTCCTCCCACGCTTCCAAGGTGTATGTTCGAGCGTGCCATGGGGCACCTTCCAGTTCATCATAGTCTGGCGCCCACTCCTCCTCGTTCCACCATGATGGGTACACCAGTGCAACGCGGCCATCTTCCGATTTGCGCCACAGACGCATCAGCTCCGTTCTCAAAAGCTTAATCCTCACCCTAGGGTGGATGCCGGCAAAGGGTACTTGACCGCTTCGTTGTTGCATGACTGGCCGTTGCGGGGCGCGTTGCTGCGGAGGAATCATTTGATGACGTTGGACGGATGGTGGGTTTTGTGATTGTTGGAATGATCCGACTGTCTCTAGCGACGCTCCCGGTCGATGGAGGACTGGCTGCTGCCGTAATATTCGTGGCTGCTGCAGATTTTGACCCGAAGATTGTAATATATTGGATGGCAGAGTCGGGCGACGCGCAACTGGTTGCCCCTGAGTCTTCGAAATTTTAGCGGCAGTGTTGAGAGCGTTCACTTGGATGGAAGCTCGTCGGGTTTTAATATTTCGTTGGGGTTCAAACACCCCCGAGTAATCAATTGGAAGAACCGCTGTATTTAGCCGAGCGACGTAGCGATGAGCCTGCTGAGATGCTATATCTGGCTTCAGCGGTGACCCTAGTCCCTCCGTAGGTAGAAGCAATTGTTTGGGGTAGCGGGGATGTGGTAGATATCGAGGAGGTTCCGCGAAGGGGCGAACTGTAATAGAAGCTACAGGCTGTCTAGCAGTTTCTGCAAAAGTAGCAGTAGGGCCGGCAGAAATTGGCTGCAGCGCTGGAGTTGGCGATCGAGAAGGAATAACCACAATCTGGCCCCTCATACGGCGCTGATGGCATTCGTTACACGAGCCCACCATCCAATGTTCTTGTCCCTTGTCTTGACGAGTGAACTCGATGCGAGGTCGCATCTCTAGACAGTATGTGCAATTGTAGAGCTTCTCCGGCTCCGCTTCCCGCTGCTGTTTGCGTATCTTGACCCTCTCACGTCGTCTTGCCTGGGCTTGTAATCTTGCTGAGTCTTGTAGCGCACTCGGAGGTTGACGCGCAGGGGTGCTTTTGATTGGCGTCTGCGATGCGACTGGGGCAAGATGGCCACCCTCAGCGAGAATCTTCTCCTCATGAAGATCGCTCTCCTGTGTTTTAATTGTTCCTCGATGGCTGTTCTTTGCCATTCCCATCTGCGTATCTTTTCCGCTCTCCTTGAGTTTTGGCTTCTTATCCTGATGCCGCTGACGAGGCTCCTTACAATGCTTAATGCCTTGGTTCGCACATTGGTTGCATTCTGGGTGATCGAGCCCGTTACGTCTGAATTTACCTCGAGGCTTACGTTCAGCACACTGGCTGCAATCCTTGATTCGGATTCGATACGGTCGCGCTCGTCGAGGCTGCAGTGTTTTGGGGGGTTTTCCAGGTGTCTCCGCATGGCTGGAAGGGGGAGGCACATCAGGCCGTGGTATGTCTCCCGGCGGAGTCAAAGACAGGCGCGCGAGAGAATCGGCGGCATTGGCCATGGAGGGAAGTTCTCCGGGCAATCGAGCTGGAACGCCAGTGGCTGTATCACCATGACCTGGCTTAGGCTCCACTGGTTGAGGTTGACCTCCTTGTTTACGTCTCCATCCTGACTCAGGTGCTTGGGGCTTATCTTTGTACAGCCGATTCCAGCAAGGGTTGCACATCAAGAAAATTTCCCCATCTCGCGAGAAGTCGGAATTCGGGCGGTGGAAACGGCAGCGCTTGCAAAATGGCCATGAATCTGCAGTTGATACAATGGTGGCGCTCGTTGCTGCGGGAAGGAGTGTCGATTCCGACATAGCGGTGGTGTGTGTGGCTGTTGAGTTGTGTGTGTTGTCAAAGTGTTTCTGCCGTCAGCGTGAGTGGCGCTTTAAATACCTGAGCGACTCGCAGATTTTGTTGTGCTTATCTTCAAGTTAACTATAGTGAATGCAATTCGCCGCAATGAATGCTCTTCTACGATAGTACGCGCATGTCTAGCTCGTTACTTGTTAGTGAAACAGTCAATATAAGAGGCTTTTGTACCCGACGAAGACTGACACAAGATATTGCGACCAAATGTTTGAGAGTGTCTATTGCTTTACCAGCCGTCGAACTGCATTTCATCTGGCTTGCAATGAGCATGCTCTGAAGGAGCCGCACAATTGTGTCACCGATGCAGGCGACGAGGACGTAGTCATGCTGCATCGAAGAGCATTCGCTATTATGGAGCACAGTTGTATTCGCAGGCTACGTGAGAGACGGATTCTTTCGACGGCTTCAAGTTGCCGAGGACTGGGGCCTCACCCTTAAGACGATCACCACTAAGACTATTGGAACATCGTCTGAGATTTAGGTAAGTTTAATTGCGAAAAACACAGCTTGGATGATTCATACTGGCAGCTGGATGGCGAGCAATAATTCAGGGCCGCCCATCAAGGGGCATCTAGAAAATGCGATAGCAGAGTACAACGCTCGAGAAACCAGAGGCGGAGAGAGTGTTCAAGGAAAAGTACAACTCTTCATGAGAGAACTAATGGCAAAAGAGTTCCGATTTGGTAAAGAAGCCTTCTAGGGCAGATCATGTTGGAATGAAGTCCACAAACTGGGGAGCGCGGTAAAAAACGAGGACAACTACCGAATGGGCGGGTTCGTAGCAGGCGACAGATCATATACCTTAGGTTCTCTTTGACGAACATGATCTTTTGCTAGTATGTAACCGCCCTGGATATGCTTGGCATCCTGTTTCAAGCATACTCAAATTCTTGATCTTGCGGAGCGGGTAACGGCTGTTCTGTTGGCAGCTTTCAGGGTAACCATGGATGCAACACGACGCAATGACCGGCTTTTTGCTTATAAGGGGTTATTAGCTTAATGCTGTAAGATGAATAAATAGCTATTATGGACGCAGTTGTAATATCATGGGAACGCGTGAGGTTGTTGAGGTACGGGCTGCTGATTAAGCACAATAGCTCGTAATATACCAATTTAGTACGCATCGCCATCGTAAATCTTGAACATGGCGTCTTTCTGCATCGTCACTTTCGTCGCCAGCAACAGCCTTGATGCGCCACTCTCTGGATGCGCGCCACTCACAGTCTCCCTCTTCGAGAGTCCATCTTTTCAACATGGCACACTCGACCACTCCCTCGACCACTCCTCGCCACGCAATGGCTCTACTCCCTGCATCGTGGTCATGTCCGCACCCTGAGCCTGTACAAGCTCTCCGAGGCAAAAACAACACTTGGCGGGCACATAATCAAAGCATACAAACTTTTCCAACCGCCTCCGCTGTCCGAAGACAGGGCTGTTCTTCTATTCGACAAGCGCAAACGACAAACGGCCGGGGAGACAGGCGGGGAGCAGACCCCAGAGCTAGAGAAGCTTCCGGACACCCTCACCGTTACCAAACTCCATGAAACGATTCCCCCGGGCTCGTTCCTGCTGCCAACAGGGATCGACTCGCATTGGCCATCCTCCACGAAGGTGCTCGATCCTAGAATCACGTCGCTGCAATACGAGGTGCGCGAGCTTGAACCTACCAAGCCGACAACAAAGATGAGAAGCAAATCGCAGGGACACGCATTGGCGGAAATTCACCTCCAGTTCACGGCACCGGTCTCGTATTACCATCTTCGCCTCCGCACCGCCGCCCTCTTCCTCGAGCGAAATCGAATCGTTGAGTTCCATGTCCACGTCCCGAAAGACGCGCTTGGGAAGCGTAGCGAAAAATACAACAGCGCCCAAGAAAACAGCGCCCGAAAGGATGCTGCATTTGAATGGTTCTGGAGCACCAGGCCCCATCTTTGGCCCAGTATCATGCTGAAAGCAATGCCAAAGGGGACCTACTTCAGGATCAATCCGTATATTGGGAATAATGAGGTGGCCTGGGTTTTCGCTCGCTCGGGTCCAGGCGATAACGCTCTTGGGCTATCAACTATGCTACGCAAAAATTCCACAAAGAAGATCGAGCAGATGCGAGAGAGACAAGAAATCCTGGACATGCATGGCGAAGGGGTACCTGCAAAGCCGGAACGAAAAAATTTCATAACGGAAATCAAAGGAAGGATCAGGAACGGAGAAGAGTTGACGGAAGCTGATATTCCCCCATGGTACCGGCCTGCTTGGATCCAACTGATGAAGCGCAAAAAAGAAAAATCGGAAAAGAATATCATAACGGCTATCAAGGCATTGATCAACAATGGAGAAGAGTTGACTGAAGATGAGATTCCCGAGTGGCACAGGCCTGAATGGAGGGAATGGATGAAACGCCGAGCACGATCAGTTGAAAGAAGGGAAGGGTATATCACGATGAATGACCAAACGTCAAGGAAGCGAAAAGACAAGATGAACGTATCAGGGAGTGCATATAGAGCAGTGCCGGGACTCTCATGGAACAAAACAAATCAAGGACAAGAACCCCTGGATAGGATCACGGAGGAGAAGATGAATACCGACGGTGTAAGGAGGGTCCAGGATGGCGAAAAGGAGACTAAAGCATTGCGAACTGCGACAGAGAGGTCGCGCATAGTGGCGACCAAGGTAAGGTCAAAGCCACACATCAATGACTTGAAGGAAGGGCCGAACTACTAATATGATCTTTCATCTCTTCTCACGGACTCCACAGAGACATTTTCAACGAAATTGAAAATTCACAGAAAACCAGATACCCAGAATGGTTCGATATGATGCCGGTGACTAGAGAAGCTGCGATACGAGAGTACTAGATACGTTATTTTTAGGAAAAGCAGCGTTCATCTTCCAACGCAGAGGTGCGCCATGATAGTTGGGCTGCGCTCAACCTCGATTCATCGGTGTCGCGCCTCGCAGAAATGCAGATATCGCATGCCAGCTACTCGTCTACATTCATTCTACATATCTCAAACAAGACTGCCCCATCACCCGCACTTGGAGTACATCACTTTCGAAACTGTAACGTACTACTGCGAGGAGTATCCCGGCTAAGTAGTAGACAGCGAGTCAGAAAGCATGCTGGTTCCCATTCCCTGGATCTTGAGATCGCGCTTAGATGGGTGAATCCTTATGAGGGTACTATAGAAGTGGGACACTGGTGTGCATAGACATCTGGCTTGTTACTGTAATGTATAGTGACTACGATTATAAGTTATCCCAACCTTGGAAAATGCAGTTGAAACTCCGGACCACCATGCTATGCTATGCCGCTTGCTAAAATCAAGAAGAAAAAAACATCCGCCTTCCAAAAATACAAGCTCCTCATCTCCCGACCCATCACACACACATTACAAATTACACTTCAACTAGTCACGCCCCAACCGCCTGAGGATTCCAAAACACGGCATTCGGATCCGCCGTCTTCTTCAACGCCGCCAAACGTCCATACACCGCGTCACCGTAGTACAACGCATGCGCATCCGCCGCGCTCAAACTAGGATCCACATAGTTCAGATAGGCGCCGAACTTTGTCTGCGGCTGCGCCTTCACCACGGCGTCATTCAGGCCCTGGATGAACGGCACGCTCGCCTGCGTCTCTCCGTAATGTTGGAACACCCATAGGCTGTCGCGATCGCTGTAGGCGGCGAACGTGGTGTCTTTGGTGTTGATGGCGGACTCCGGACCGCCGTACAGGTTGATGATGCTAAACCAGGAGGCGGGCGCGGCGGTGCTGTGGATGTAGGTGTAGTAGCTGTTCAGCGCGTCCGCGGTCAGGCCAGTGGATTCAGGCACGGTGATGCTCTTGGCGAAGAAGTTGTCGTGAGCGGAGTAGCCGCTTAGGGGGACGGAAAGGGAGGGCTCGTTGGAGAGCTTGACGAGGGAGGTGATCCAGTCCACGGACTGGACCGTTGGGCTCGATGGCGTGGGTAGGCTACGAAGAAGCTCAGGCGCAATCTTGTTGTTGTACTCGTCGATGGGGCCGATGAATGTGCCTGTCAAGCTGAAGCCGGAGCCGTCGAGGTAGACGCCGAATCCGATGCGGCCGTCGATTACGGAGGAGTTAGTGGCGAAGTCCTGGAGGTGGAGGAAGGTGTTGGTGAAGGTGTCCTGCGATCCGAAGACGGAGAAGCTGTATTGGAAGAAGGTGACGGCTTCAGGGGCGGGCTGAGTCTGCATGTAGAAGGTTACGACTACACCAAAAGAGTCACCAGCGCCGCGCATCGCCCAGAAGATATCGGAATGCTCGGTGGAGGTGGCATGGATCATGGAGCCGTCGGCGAGCACGACGTCGAGGGCGATGATGGTATCCATAGCCAAGCCCCACAGACGGCTGTCGTAGCCGTAGCCACCATGAGTGGAGTGGCCGCCAATACCAACGCCGGGGCATGTACCGTGGGGAAGAGCTCGTTTGCCTTGGTCCCAGACGCCCTGTGCAAGGTTCCCGAGACGGACGCCAGCTCCTACCGTGACGATGCCGGTGGTGGTGTCGAGTGTGATATCGTGGAAATTCTCAAGATCAATAACCATGGATCCGTCTTTGCCACCCGAAGAGAAGGACGCGTAGCTGTGGCCCCCCGACTTTGCCTGGACTTTGACTTTGCTCGTGCCTGCACAGACGACGGCATCTTGGATATGCTGCTGGGTTGTGGGGATAACGATGACAGCTGGAGTGTATGCAAGGCGCTGGTTGTACGGGGCAGAGAGCTGCTGGAAGTTTGGTGAGGTTGCGAGGCTGATGGGAACGTTGTTGTCATTAAGACAATCGCTAAGACTAGCCGGACTAGTAGACGAAGGCGTCGACGATGCGCTTGTTGCAAACGTGCTAGAAACCAGCACAGTTGAGGAGGAAGAGGGAGTGGAAGGACCTGAGCCGCATTGGCCGAAGCCAGATTGACAGCCTGTTCCACAGTATGCATCGGTTGAGCCACACCAACCGTATGCGCTACAGCAGGTTCCGAATGTCGATCCGGCACAAGTATAGCCTGTGGAGCCGCCACAGCTTGCGTCCGTAGAGGGTTTGACTGAGGAGGCTGGGATAGCGCTGGCGACGCTGCCTAGGGCGAGGAGACCGAGGAGGAGAGTAGACGTATAACTCATCGTGAAGGCTTACTCCCGATATCGGGAATTTGATTATGAGTATACGCTTTGCAGATGATATAGCGAAGGACGAAAAAGAAAAAGCCCGAAACTTAGAACGCTCAAGTATGGCGTAGACTGAGTGAATGATAGATAGACAGAACACAGCGAATGGAATGAGTTGATAATAACCTCACCAAGCCAGGAGCAAATGGAATATATACCTCCACCCATACTAGTAAGACAATCCCCACCGCATCTCCTCCCGATCCTAGAATAACTCTGATCGAGTCGGTGGGCCAGTGCTCGCTGCCACCTCCGCCCAAGCCATCGCACAAGCATTTCGAGTCGCAGCTAAGCAAGTAAGCATGCAGGAACAAGCGGTCGCACGTCACGTTCTCGTTCCCTAGCGGGAAGACGCTCGAGCTGTGCAGCTTTGATAGCCAGCCATTGGATGATGGTCGATGGCTAGCTGACAGGCGTGCAGCGTGGAGTTCCGAGAGGCCAGCGGCGTGGGCGAGAGGCTTTTGGGCTTGTGCTGCGTCTCCTCAGCCCTACCAACCAACCTCTCCTATCGCCTCCAGCCACACATCCGGCTCGCCACAGCGGAATTGTTTCGCAGGTCGGAGTACAGTGGTCAGCATTCATCAATCTTTCGTATTCTTTTCGTATGGAGCCACGATGATCAAGCCGAGGTTGCATCAGGCAAACCACATGTTTCTCACTCGCTCCGTCTTGCGTACTTGGTGTAGAATACGCGGTGCATGCTACACCTGCGCGGCTTTCGTCGTTAGTGGAGGCGCTTTCGGCAGCTTGCGGCTCCAATGCTGTCTTGTCTGAGCGGTCTGAGCGGACTGAGCGGTCAGCAACGGGCAGCTCGCAGCGTTTCCAGCTGCCATATGCCCATGTCCAAAAATAGAACATCGGCCCGATCTATCCGTTGATCTTCCATCTTAGCTTGGACCTTCACGTACCGATCGAGAGTATAGACTGCGGTGCTTGGTGAAAGATGCTGGGCATATCGTTACGATTTGGAGGAAGTTGCAGTATTTCCATGCCTTCGGTCGAGAGCACAACAGAAGCGTCATATTCTAGCGCCTTAACGTGATTTCACGCCCGCAGGGTAGCTTTCGCAGCTTGAACACCTAGACAGGTCATCTCCGCGGCATAAACCGTGGTAAAGCTCAGTAACAAAAACACAGTTCCACTCATCTATATTACTAAGAGCCTTGACCCGCTAAGCAAAACTCGAATGCGAAGTCTACTTCCTGACCTTCGAATACCTAGACCATGCATATGCCAGCAAAAGCGCCGTCACAGATATCCTCCCGACTAACGCGGTAGCGACCGCCTTCCTCACAATAGGATAATACCCCTCAAGCATCGAGTTCACCGCGCTGCCCCTCGAACCCAGCGCATCCCGTCTCGATCGTCCCCAATGCCTCCCTACGCCTAATCCACCGATGCCCACCTCTCCCGGCTCTTCTTCAACTGGCATACCCTGTGGATCCTGCTTCGGCACCTTCATATTCTCCTCGGTCCCTGCTGGGATCTCAGCAGCCTGCCCCATTTCAATCGCCTTCTGCTTCCTAAATCTGTACGACATGGCCCAGAGCGTGATTCTAACATCCCAGCTTGTAAACGTGGGATACGTCCACATATCCATCGCTTTATGCGGCGGTATGTGCTCCAGCAAGTCCGAAATCACGCCCAGCGTCAGTCCCCAAAGCAGCAGCGGTTTCTGCGTTGTCGTCGCAGCTGTATCACCAGTCCACCACCCCTTAATGCTTCCAATAACGCCTGCTGAGTCTTCAAGCTCTGGTATGAAGCCTGGTATCGAGCTGCAGTATGTGCTTTCCGAGGGTAATAATCGAACGGCCGCGAACATCATCTGACTGAGCATGGACTGCAGAAACCAGCGCTTAATGCCCAGCTCCGACTTCGCGAGCCGTTTTGAGACGTCTGCGTACTCGAACGTGCGCTGGGCGGGGGAAAGCAGAGCGCGGAGGGAGACCCAGTGGGTTGAGGCGACTTCGGTGGGTTGGAGGCGGAGCGGTGGGATGCTAGGGGACGTGAGGAGGAAGATGTAGGGGCAGAGTACCATGAGCCTATACATAGCCACCAAGTTAGCCCGGTAATATCCTTCCACTCGTAAACGGTTATACGTACGGCACCTTTCCCCAGCTCGTCGTAACAACCCTCTGCGGCAGATTCCCAATCGCAATCGCATGCGCATAGCTTAGATCCACCCCGACCTCCTCCATCGCCTCCCGCACCGCCGTGACCTGATCGTCCTCGTCCTCCGGATCCCGCTTCCCGCCCGGCAGTGCAACGTGCCCGTTCCAGTTGTCCCCTGCGCGTGTCGCGCGCTTGATGAAGAGCAGCTCCGGATCCCCGTGCTTGACCCAGTCTTGCGCGAAGAACGCGTCGAGGATATCCTTCAGCTCGAGCTTCTTGTCTGGGTTCGAGGCGGCTGAGGAGCGCCGCCGCTGGTGGCCATGGCTTGGGGCGTGCGCGTGTTTGGTGCGGGCTGCGGGCCAGTGGGAATAGTGCGGTTGGATGCGGAGGATGAGGGCAACGGAGGCGCGGCGGGGCGCCGTGGGAGGATTGGCGACTTCGGGGTAGGGGTGCGCGGCGAGGTCAAGGAAGACGTCCTTGAGATGCGCGATCAGTGGCTCCGTGCCAGTTTCCATGGTGTTGGGGGATATTAGAGGAAAGTCTGGGGAAGCTTGTGGATTTGGTGAGGCTAGGCTGAGGCTTGTCGACCTGCGCGAGTCATGAATTCTCCGATTGGTTACACCGTCCGAGCAACTCGGGTCAACAGATAAATGGACGACGAGATGGGGGATTGTACACAGGAAACTAGAGGAGAGGGTTGCGCTTGTAACTTCGTGGTGTCGATTTCAAAAACCCAACAGCAAGACCAACCGCATATCCCCTTGCTCGGTTCGAGGCCGGTTCGAAGATAAGTGAACATACTTTGATATCTAGGGCGGCCTCATACAGCATAGTAGAATCAGTGACAGGCCACAAGCCTAGGCACACTGGTACGCCACTGCTTGGGGTACCCCCACAGGGTTTCGAAGACTCAAGGGCGATGTCAAACTTCAAGCAGTGCAGATTAGACTGCCTCTTGACTGATTGCCTGCTCAGCAGTCAGGCTACCCCCAACAGTGGTGTCGAGTGGGCAAGCTGGATAGTGATATATAACGGGCCAGACCCTCAACCAGCTTTGAACGGTTAACCTTTTGCTTCCAAGTCATGTGGCATCACTTTTGCTTCCAACATATAATCATCGACCTGAACTTGACTTCACCATCCCACCAACCCCAACACACATCCTCCAACATCTCGCCTTGCGCTTCATACGCGTTCATCATGGCGCGAGCTCAGCTAGACTCTCTTCCAGATGAGCTCACGCTCGAAATCGCCAAACATCTCATGTCGCACCCAGGTTCCCTCAGCAACTGGATGCAAACCAACCAAAATCACCACAGGATTCTTTGGGGAGAACTGCTCAAGTTGGCCAAGGCTGACATCAACGGCCAGACCGGCTTCAAGAACGCTCTTTACTGTCTTGACTTTCGTAAGGTTACCTACCTGCTATACCATGGAATCGACGAGTGGGTGAAGGGCCAGGCCTGGGATGCTCTAGGTTTCATTGCCCTTTGCTACAAAATCAATCAAAAGTTTCCAAGGAGACGACCCCAAAGGTCAGGGAGCCTGCCCCCCTACGATCAAGATGCCTTGGTAAACACCTTCATCGCTCTTCTCAAGCACTATTCAAAGAGCACAAAGTCCATCCAGGTCGGGCAGATGAACCAACTTTTCGACATCTTTGTCAACTCCAACGTGGAGTCTCAGTTCCCTATGAACCTGCCGGTAGTTGGAATTCCCATTTCCATGCGTCAGAAACTAGACACTCTTGAGTTGCTATTCCAGAATGGGGCGGACATCAACAAGAGACTGGAAGGTCAATCCTTTGACGACTCCCCTCTTGGTCGGGTGGTAGGGTCCCTGGAACCGGAAATCTTGACACTGTGTTTGCAGTATGGGCTGAATACGAACTTCCGAAGGTTTCCGGGAAACGATACTCTCCTACATATCCTCGCACAAGAAAATCTAGCAGCAGGCTTGACGACTCGCTTGCTGATAGTCGTCCGTATTCTTGCCGACGCTGGGGCGCCGATTGATTCTACAGATGTACTCAACTATACTCCCTTTCACAGGGCAGTAGATCATGGCAACTACGGGCTTGCAAAGTTTCTTGTCGCTCGTGGTGCATCCATCAATGCAGAAATCCCACGAGGCACTATAGCTGACCTCTTAACCCGCGACTGCCGTCAACTGCAACCGGAGACCTGGGAATTCTGCCGCTGGGCCATGGACCACGGAGCGGACTTCATTCGGCGCCGCGATCATCCATTTTCACGGGAAGACATATCTGAACGCGGGATTTGGGCCTGGGGAAGTCCAGCGGCGAAACTCTTGCTTTCTTTGCTCTGGGATATTATGTACTCCCAGATTTCTCAAGAGGGCGAAGACTTCTTACGCTTTCTTGTCAGCCATGTCTCCGGGCAGAACTACGGAAGGGACGTGGCTTTTATGTTGGACAATCTCGATGACCAGTATTTCGGCACAGTCAAGTCCAGGGTGCACAGACACGACAGTGACGCGAGCCACGACGCACGCCCTCTAAAGCGAGCAAGGTAAGACTTTACAAACGGCGGGAATGTTGCCATTCTGATTTGGACGATTACTTGATGGGTAGCGGGTTCGGACCTAAAGATCGAGAACTACAACGAAGGCGGGTGAGACTGAGCGTCAGAATACAGGGTACGTCTCCTATTACTAGGGACTCTGTTCTTCAGTCTTCTACAACTCCTACAAGTTCTCGTTGAACATCTCACAAGACAGAAAATAAAAACCTTGGTGTGGAGTTCTTCCTACCCTGAGAAGTGATGAGGATGTAGTGAGATTAGTGTAATGTTCATAAGAGGTGTCGTCTGAAGATTCTCGGCAATCCACGGCCCGTGCACTCCATACTGAGATGATAGAAATGTAGAGGATCGTTGCAACACGCCACATTTATTTGAAGCATCTCATTGAAGACTGTAGAACTCGATATCTGATGTAGTAGGTAGTATATGAGAGTCTTCGGAGAATTCTCCAGCATGCAGTCATGCGACAAGCTAATTGGCTGATGGTTTCAACGCCCGAGTGACGCGCAACCTTTGCAGGGCTGCGAAGTTCGGACAGGAGGGGCAGATCCAGCGTCAAGTGGGGCAAAAATCTTTTGGCCGATTTCATGACAGCAGCCATTCTCCGCAACTAACCTCCTCTCATCCCTTCTTTTGCCAATTTTGACAAGTATCCGGCCTTCCCAGAGCAATACCGCTCTCAGAACCCTCACAATGCCTTCCAGCGGGCAGAAAACTGGTACTAAATCATGTTCCCTCCAATGCGCTCCTTGCTAACTCCACATAGCCATCCTCTCCGTCTATGACAAAACCGGTCTCCTTGACTTGGCTAAGGGCCTCCAGGACCGTGGCGTCAAGATGCTGGCGTCCGGCGGTACCGCCAAAATGATCCGCGAAGCCAATTTCCCTGTCGAAGACGTGTCGAGCATTACGAAGGCCCCAGAGATGTTGGGAGGACGAGTGAAGACACTACACCCGGCTGTCCATGGAGGCATATTGGCGAGGAACCTCGACTCAGATTCGAAGGATTTGGCGGAGAACAGCATTGACAAGGTCAGCAATACGGGCCGAGCAATTCATCTCGAACGAATATCAATCGCATGTTGGATGAAGTGGGCTAACCGCACTGGACTCTCAGATCGACTTCGTTGTCTGCAATCTATACCCATTCTCCGAAACCGTAGCGAAGATCAATGTTACGATACCCGAGGCTGTGGAGGTGCGCATCAATCTACTTGATACTTGAGTCAACCATCTAATAACATACAGGAAATCGACATCGGTAGTCTCTCCCCGGACCCCTTTCCAACTCTAAACTGACCATTCATTGTATAGGTGGCGTCACATTGCTCCGAGCCGCCGCAAAGAACCACTCCCGCGTCACCATCATCAGCGACCCCAAAGACTACCACGATTTCCTCACCGAGCTAGAGAAAGAGGGCGACGTGTCGGAGAAGAGCAGGCAGCTTTACGCTCTCAAGGCGTTTGAGCAGACCGCGGACTACGATACCGCAATCTCGGACTTCTTCCGGAAGAAGTATGCTGGAGATGGACAACAGCAGCTGGCATTGCGATATGGCGCGAACCCACATCAGAAGCCGGCTGCTGTCTTCATGAAGGATTCGGCACTGCCGTTCAAGGTTCTATGTGGATCTCCGGGGTATATCAACCTACTTGATGCTCTCAATGCCTGGCCTTTGGTGAAGGAGCTCAGCCAGGCTCTGAACTACCCTGCTGCTACGAGCTTCAAGGTATTGGCTCCTTCACTTAATGGATACTTCATGCTAACTCATCACTAGCACGTCTCGCCAGCAGGAGCAGCTATTGGTGTCCCTCTCAATGACGTCGAGAGAAAGGTATATATGGTGGATGATATCGAAGGTATCGAGAAGTCTGGTCTGGCTCAAGCTTATGCTCGCGCCCGTGGAGCTGATCGCATGTCAAGCTTCGGTGACATGATAGCGCTATCGTCAGAAGTTGATGTATGCCGTCCTACTTCCTCATGTTGGTCTTCTTTACTCAAACAACGTAGCTTCCAACAGCAAAGATCATCAGCCGCGAAGTCTCTGACGGGGTCATCGCACCTGGCTACTCTGCGGAAGCCCTCGAAATACTCAAGAAGAAGAAGGGCGGTAAGTACCTAGTCCTCCAAATGGACCCCGAGTACGACCCACCAGCCACCGAGACGCGGTCAGTTTACGGCATCAACCTGCGACAGCAGCGCAATGACGCTCATATCTCGCCGTCTAACACCTTCAATACTATCATCACCCCTAAAGACTCCGCGCCGCTACCCGAATCAGCACTTCGAGACTTGACCGTCGCTACCATTGCGCTCAAGTACACTCAGGTAAGCTAATGCATCGACATCATTTCGACAGCACCTCATGCTTTCTAGTCCAACAGCGTCTGCTACGCCCTAAATGGTCAAGTCATCGGCCTGGGTGCCGGCCAACAATGTCAGTGTCTCTCCTCCCCATCCCCTTCATATAACACTGACCTCACGAACAGCTCGCATCCACTGCACCCGCCTCGCCGGCGACAAGGCCGACAACTGGTGGCTCCGCTTCCACGAACGCACCCTCGCCCTCACCTTCAAGAAAGGCACCAAACGCCCCTCCAAATCCAACGCCATCGACCTCCTCTGCTCCGGCTCCATCCCGACCGCCCCGGGCCCCGAGCTTGACGAGTTCGAAGCTAACTTCGAGCCTGGTCAGGCACCGAAGGCGTTCACGGCTGAAGAGCGGAAGGAGTTCCTCGGGAAGCTGAGCGAGGTAGCGCTGAGCAGTGATGCGTTCTTCCCGTTCGTGGATAACGTATATCGCGCGGCGCGGAGTGGGGTTAAGTATCTGGCGGCGCCGACTGGGAGCCAGAACGATGGGGTGGTCATGGAGGCGGCGGAGAAGTTGGGGGTTACGTTTGTGGAGCAGCATATCCGGTTGTTCCATCACTAGGTGGAAAGGGGGATGAGGAACTGTAGGATGCTAGGGAGGCCAATGGGAATATTGAAGGAAAGGAAATATCAAAAGTTATTCGGTGGTATCGTTGAATCATTACAGTTCCAACGGACAACATTCTCAGAACTAGTGAGTGACGGGCTGATGCAGCGGACCATACGTGCGTAGCCATGTGACTCAGGTTCCGAAGGCCTCTGCGGCTCTCCCCCCAGTCATAATCGGTACAAAGACCATTTCGCTAAGGTTTCAAAATTTCAGAACAAGATCCATTATGGCCCGGTTGGATTGTGAGAGGCCAGGTGAGGAATCAACTACGATTACGAAATGCATGATGCCTTGAAGTGGCAGTGCACGGGGTGCACGACCTTCCGGTGATCATTTTAATATACTACTGATGCTATTCAACATCTACCTAAACCGGTGGAGAAAACACTTTTCTTTTGGGGTATGAATGTTGCTACCTCGTTCGCACGGCAATGCCCGGTTTTTGAAGAGACAAGTGACTGAAATTATCATCTTGGGTTTCCATACACATCCAGGACGAATCGTGTAGCTGTTTCATACCTCCATGACTTCAGCTTCCTCTCATGGATGGGTGATGGGCTCAGTCTTTGAAGAAATTCCACAGTACCCGTAAAAAGAATGCCACACCTATGATTCTGCTTCTCTAATCCAGAACATAAACTTGCCATAGAAGGAAGCAACCGTTCCTGTGGAGCCTCATTTATAGGAGGTTGCGAACCGCCGAGAGTGAGAGCATGTGTGGATCACATGAGAAGTCCTCAATTCAACTAAAAGTGAGAGTTACCGAATAATAACATGGAATTGCGTTGGTCACGTTCCCAGACCCCAAAAGGGTGCAAAAGGAGTAGTCTTTGAAACTTCAGGCGTACCGCAGGCTAGAGAGAACGGAACTCTGCTGTGACTAAGGGATCCGACTTTAGAAGCAGAACGCGCTTCTACGAGATGATGGGGACGGTCTGATTGGATTTTGCCACCGCATTGATTGCTGTAGGTGATTAACATACCCAACAGAGGTCTGGCTCCTTGGTCTAAACTTGGGTCCATTCCTGTATATTTGCTAGCCTTCTACCTAATATCAGACGCTACGGCCTGCAATCAACAACCCCTTTACCAATCTATTTTCTCGAAGATTCTGCATAGCATCTCCGATAAGCAGCCCGCAGGTCTATTCGCGCAGGTTCTGGATTCAGACTGACGTCTCCAGGCCAGAGGAAACGGTCTTTGGGAGTTAGTTTCAACACACCCAAGCTACCGAGTCGTTCCGGCGATATCTTCTTTTCACGGTGATAATGGTCCATGTACCCTGCCCTCTGCCTAGAGCTACCCCATAGGTTTTAAACACCTAGGTGCGATGTCAGGTTCCAAGCAATGAAATGTAGACTGCGCTTTGCCTCGCTGGCTAATGACTAGATGGGCTACTGGAATACTCAAATACCCTCACAGTGGTGTCTTGTGAGTGAGAGATACGTCCGTGTTCTAGACTTGTGGCCTAGCACTATAGGTAGTCGGAGCACCATAGAAAGCGATAAAGACGTTTACATAGTCTACCATCATGGGACGTATTTAAACCACAATGGGGAAAAGAGCTCCATGGGTCATGAATGTGTGAAAGGAAAGCCGGAAGCACCCATGGGTATTCATGCAGAAACAAAGACCGAAAGACCTTCTTACTTCTTCGTCGTGAGAACCGCCCCATGAAACGCCAATCCCTCGTCCCGAGAACTAAATCACCAGTGCCTCAACGCCCTGGTTTTGCGGCTCCCTAATCTTGCCTATCTCATACGCCAACACCGTATGATCCGCGTAATAGAGCATAAGCCGCCAACGACGGACCCCCTCCGCGTCCAGCATCCCCTGCAAAGGACTGGCGGCAATACCGAGCATCCACCCACGCCGCCAGCCATCCTTCTCTTGTTCTGGAAACGGGAGAAGATGGTCCAATCGAAAGCCGTACACGGGTTTTGGGAGATCCTCCTCGTCGAGTTCGTCGCTTTGAGTCAAAGTGATGACGGCAGCGCGGCCGATGCTGGACGCAACGATGACCACGCCGAGCTCGGGGATCTGCTCAATGAAGCATATTCGGTCTCGTGACTTGGGAAATTGAGTCTGGTTTTGGGCAAGAGGGTCGTGGAATGCGATGACGGGCAGGCGCCGACACCAGCCCTCGGAGGTGAGTGGTTGCACTAGGAATAGGTCCCTTTTCGCAACGATGAGGACGGGGCAGTGGGAATCGGATGAAGGTGTACGGTCGCCGTCCGAGAATTCTTGTCCCAAGTAGAAAGGCGGACTAGTATGCGTTAGTAAGGTATGTACTGATAATTGGCGGGTGGACCCTAGGAGGTAGGCTTCGTTGAACACAAGTGGCAGTTTATACGAATCCGTCTGAGGTGGCCCGGAGAACTGTCAGACTTCCTGAGTTCTCTTAACCTGCCACGGGGCCTCGAACAGTGCCAGGAAATTATGCATAACCGAAGAGTGGTGATGTATCACCCATTCGTAAACTGCCACTCTTGTTCAACGAATCGTGAAAGGCGGCAAGTCGGCCGGTACAGTGACAGGCCACGAGTCTGGGCACACTTGTTCACCACTGCTTGAGGAACACCCACAAGATCTCGAAGATCCAAGGGCGATGTCGACTTTCAAGAAGTGCAGATCAGGATGCCTCTTGACTGGCTGACTGCTCAGGAGCCAATCCCCTCTTGGATTGGTGTTGAGTGAGCAGGGTTCGACCCAAGCAGTGATTAATCCATGGGCCCAGACTCATGTTCTAGTACTGTATGAGGCTTCTAGGAGTCAACGATTTGAACCCCGGGCATCTCTGTCTGAGGTGGCCCAGCCAGGATGTGGATTACTAAATTTTCGTCTCGCTCGAATTCTCGAAGACTCCCTGAAGCCCCATACGTAGCGCCAGAAACGCATTGCAGACCCATGATAACGTTCCTCGATTTGTAGCAGAAAGACTCACCTCGGTTGGTCAGTTGCTCGGTCTATACCAATAGGCTCTCCTTCCTCTTCCCCAGTGGAATCATCGTCGTGATTCCATTCACCGTCAATAACGACTATAGCGCCAGTGTTGTCAATACTCACAATTGCGGATAAAGGGGGGCGACCATCAGGGCTTCCAAGGAGCTTTTGCCCTCCAGGGATGTCGAGTTTGCTTGCCGAAATGTCCCAAAACGAGGTAGACTGTTCCTTCTTAGGGGTTCCAAGAGCTACTTCAATTCGACGAGTGTACTTGAAAGATCGAGGATCTAGGAACACGGAATTCCAGATAGCGTGTGGATATCCGTGTTGATCGATGCATGTGCATTGGTCAGGTTGCTGTACTTCATGCACGACGCCAAAACAAGAGCCGACACTAAGAGTCTCGGCGTAGAATGGTGTTCGGTGAGTATCCCAGACGATGACATGCCCGGCAATGGTGCCGCATAGTAGCCATTGGCCCTTGCGATCTAAGCCGGTGTTGTTGAAATGAATTGACGGAATGTTGTCGCCCATGTCTTTCGATTCTAACTTCATTTCATAGGTTCGCGGCCTAGGATTTCGTTAGTAAAAGTGTGTGCACTCTTTTCCTGCTGTCTATTGTGGTGCAGCGAGTCCACATATCGCCTAGTAGGATGAGGTTGGAATCAATTCAAATTCTTGATGACATATGGAGGGATTCCGAACAATAGCAAGCAAGAGTACACTAAAAGGGGGGAAACTCTTACGGATTCAAAGCTAAAGATTCCGCAGATAGGCTGAGTGCCAACGCGAACACGGTAACCTTGCGGGTGTTTGCACTGACAGCAATCAACCGAGCTTCGCTATGAATAGCCAAGCCCCAAGCGCTCCTCCCAACGTTCAAGTGGAAGAAAGGGCGGACCGAACAAACGTCGTCTGGAGCGGTGGCGGCGTGAGGCTCCTGCTTAAGGATGTCCTTGACGAAGAACCCGATGACGTCTCCATCGTCACAGGCAACTAGAAGCGCTTCCTCGTGGCCGAGAAAGTCAAGAAGGACACGATTCACAGAGTGCGGATTGTGGGGATCAAGATAGCCTTGTAGGCCGGGCCTCGACACGGGCAGACGAAGCTTCAAGATAGGTTTACTGGACAGCCTCTGCTCGGGAAACGTTGGACGATGGATATGTATCTCTTCGGAACAGGCAATGAAGAACAGGTTGCACTTTTTCGAGAGTGCGGTCTATGAAGAAGCTGTTAGCGAATGCCCCATTCAAGGGCAAGAAGTACACGGGCGTGACGATATTTATGCAGTGCGTGTTTGTAGATATCCGCACACGGTACTGTTTGTGGTGCCTCATGCCAATTTCAGACGGATCACACTTCTAATACGTATACATATCTTCGCCGCTGGTTGACTAGCCGGTCAAAAGGCGGACTCTCATCTGAACGAGATTTCTGAGAAAGCTATGAAAGCCTACACGCGGTGGCAGAAAGTGTGCCTATACCTAAGACGTAACACAGTAAAACGGAACAACGAAGGCCTACCAGGTTGACACGCCAATCGCATACCCTCTTCGGTTTGTCGTCATGTTCAAATCTCTCGGCGCCCTTGTGCCCCACGATGGACCTTACGGAAACCTCTTGAAATGGGCGTCGTCGATCTTCCATGGCTGGTGGAGGGTCATTTCAGGAGACAAACAGGTTTCAAGGTTGGAGAGTGATGCGAGGCATAAATAGAAGCACGGGAGAGAGGCGGCCGAGATGTCTAATCTTATCAGCACGTGCGCCCCACCTCTCACTCTCCATTCGTACCTAGCGCCGATGCTGCAAAATCTGCTATATAACCGCCGTCCCCCTCGGGCTCCTTCGTCGAAATTTCATACTTGTAAGTTCCCTCTTCCACCACTTCTTGGTTTGCACCACCACAACTCAACTAACAATCTTCACAGACCTTGTTGGGATCACCGAGCTCATGAATCCGGTTGATCTGGTAGACTATCCTGCATTGCACAGCGTGGTGATGGTTTTCCATGAATCTCCTTCGGGGGCTTCACTGGCGTAATTTTTGCTGGTCCGCTTGCCAAATGGCGCAATCTTTTCATTGACACACCTGCCTTGCGCAGGATGTTGAAGAAGAGCGTTCGATATCGTGATCTTTGAGACCACTGTGGTCTTGTCGTGAAGACAGGTGTCTGCATGGCTGTGTCGTGGCCGGTGGTGATGGGCCTCAACGCGTGTAGAAGCTGGTAATCGGCTCTGCGGGATCCTGCTGTCCAAACGGTCTTTCCTTCCCAGAAGATCTCCTCGTCTATCCATGTACTAAGTCATTGTCTATGATCTGAGTACGTAGCATCATAGAGTAGCTACAATCCATCGTGTGTCATGCGCATCACAATTTGCACCTGCAGAGTTGTCGAAAGCCTTCGTAGGTGAGGCCACGAGGCCATCTCGAGTGCTCTGATTTATCTACATCTGATATGCCAGCTTGCTTGTGAGTTCTATGTAATATCTTAATTATATAACTCTACCACAGCATGCTAAGACGGGGCGATGCCACTAAGCTGGTGCCTCGAGGTGCGCTCACGATAGCTATGAAACAGTGCACCTCCATATGAACATCTTTAACTATCAATACATCTATACTTTTAGACAGATGCAGGTCCTCATACGCAAGCGTATATGATAGCCTGCTCCGTCGTGCTTGCGGCATGTTACGTGTGGAGCCGTTCGATATTCCTTCGTCAATCGATCCCGAACCCGCCTCTTGTCGATTAGACAGCGTTGGTTGCCATTGTATGACAGAGGCCATCTCCAGTACCTTATTGTAGTGTACCTCCAATGCCCCATAGACACTTCAATCCTTCTCTGGAATCTCCTCATGCGCCTTGCTGACGGCACTCTTCCCACCATCGCTCTGTTCTACGACACTCTCCTTCCCTTCAACACCCACTACCTCGCCCTCAAGATCGTCCCCATCATCCTTCTCTCCCTCGGCCAGCGCTCTGTACTTCCTCCTCCTCTTCTTGTCCCCACTTGCCTTCTTTTTACTCTTCTCTCTCGCCTTGACTGCCGTCCGCGCTCCCTCCCCCAACTCCAATTCCTCTACCCGCTCTGCCAGTAGCCTGCGCGCCACCTTCCGATTCTGACTTCTCGACCGCGTGTCCTGACATTTGATGACTATGCCCGTTGGGATGTGCTTAAGCTGCACGGCGGAGGAGGTCTTGTTGATCTTCTGCCCACCCGGCCCGCTGCCTTTGAGGAAGTTCTCGATCATGTCATTCTCGGGAATTAAGAGGCGGGGCGGGAGAGGTTTGGAAGGCAGAGGGAGGGTAGTGCTAAAGGGTCGGAGGAGGCATTTGGAAAGGCGGAGGGTTTGAGGGCGGAGGAGTGGGCGTAGGAGCTTTGAGGATGTCATTGCGATTGATGAGGTTCAAC
Source organism: Lophium mytilinum (assembly GCA_010093605.1). Classification (NCBI taxonomy): domain Eukaryota; kingdom Fungi; phylum Ascomycota; class Dothideomycetes; order Mytilinidiales; family Mytilinidiaceae; genus Lophium; species Lophium mytilinum. The sequence continues at coordinate 1,683,593 of MU004195.1, read as the reverse complement.
GACCTGCTAACGAGGGCTATATTATTATATTCATGATTGAAGACTGTAGCTACAGCTGTGCTAGCTCCGTAAATATCGCGTCGCCTATAAACTCAATGGCGGACCTCTCGGCATCGCGCGGCGCATGGACCCTTTTCCGCGCGCTCATCTCTCCCATCCCGTCATAAAATCTCCCGAGCCTTCCTAACGACCAACCACCAAAGCAACCCTCTTCCCAGCTCCCTCTATTGTACCCAGCGATAGCCTCCGCAACTCGCGCGATACGCAATTGCCCGCGGCCATGCTCGACACCACCTCCACCGCAACCCTCATCCTCCTCGCCGCGGCCACCACCCTCCTCCTGACCGCAATGCTGTACCCGTCCTCTTTCCTCCGCTGGCTGCAGCGCAAGCGCTACCAATACGAGGTCACGTTCTCGCTGTACATGCTCACGCCGACGGAGAAATTCATCTTCAGTACGCCAACCCCTCTCAAGCCTGCGAATCCCTCATACCTCAAACCCCCCTTCTTCAAAAGCTCCCCTACCCTTCGACCCTTTCCAGACCCGAACCAGGCGGGCGGGTGTCTAGATACAATGGAACGAACATTACTAATGTCTATTAGACTCCTTCCTCTTCCTCTTCCTCTCCATGATCATCATCGCCGCCTCGCTCTACCTACCCGAACACCTCTCGCTGCTCGCGCGGCGCGCTTTCTACTACTGGGGCGGCGACGACAGCAGCGCGACAGGCGCGAAAGAAACGCCCGGTTTTGCGAGCCCGTTGAGTGGACGGGGCCGGGGGTTTTTGGATGAGCCCAGGATTTAGCCGATAGGGAGAGGTGTTAGGTGTATGACAGCATATGAGAGCAGGGGAGAAGGCAAGGGATACGCGTGATGGGGACCATGCATGGTTAGAGTGCGAGAAAGATGGCGGCATGAGCGTGATGTGGGAGAGTGTGTTGGGGCATGATTGGGATACTGGCGTATGGACGGCGTTGAGCTCGAGACTGTAAGAGTAAGGCTGGAGGGTTATGAAGATGCATCAATACCTAATGTAATACTGAACCATGATAGAGTGGCAAAGATTGTGTCTTGGAAAGGGTTAACTCGATATCAAAGTCGTCACGGTGATACCTAGGGGATATATGACACATTGATGCCGCATCAATAGATTGACTCACCGAAAGTCCTTCAAGACTACGATTCCAACGGCTATATGTACCAATTCTATGTGCCCATCCCACTTCGACTTATTATTGAACCAGCCTTGAGAGAAGAAATGAAACCGCACGCTACGTGAAAAAGAATCGAGATGGTGTCCCCTGCACAATATAGACTCCAGCCTGTGTATATAATCCATGCCCGCCAATGCTTTGTACCAGACCACACTTGAATACATACCCACCCCTAATCTCCCACAAAAGCACTATTCCACCTAAACAAACATTCCCCACGCCCTCACCACAGAATCCCCTCCCCCTATCCACCTATCCAACCATCACTCCCGCAACCTCCCTCAACGCCCCCTCCCCATAACCCCTACTCCAAATCACACTCCCAAACCCCCCCAAATCCCCTCCCCGTCCCTCTCCACCTACAAGGACCAAACAAACCGGCACATCCCCCAGCTCCTCACACGCCCCCTTATGCGTCATCACACTCCGCGCAAATTCCCACTGCCTGCCCTCGCTCCCTTTCTCACACACTACCACCACCACGACGGCGCCCGCGTGGCGCAGAAAGGCAAGGTGCGTGTCTGTCATGCCGACGCTAGGTACATAGGGCACATGGCGGATGCGGGCGTGGTGCTGGGCTAGGGCGCGGCCGAGGGGCTCGAATGGGTCGGTGTTTGGCGACGCCGAGGGCGAAGGGGGCGGGACGACGGGGGTAAATAGGACAAGGAAGGAGGAAGGGTGGAGGGCGCGGAGGGGGGTAGTGTTGCCGTGGAGGAGGGTGGCGGTTGGTGACATGTTGCTTCGTACGCCGGAGGCTGATTGAATTCCTGAGAGGGATGTTTGTTGGAGGAGGTTTGAGAGGCTTGAGGTTGTTGAAGGGGCGGTAGAGCGGGTTGGCGAGATCAGGTTTTGGTACTTCCGTTCGCCCATGCTATTGAGGTTGGTGATGGCGTCGACGAGAAGAGGAGCTGAGATCTTTGGGTGATGAAGAGATTCTGAAAGGTTCGGGTTGGGAAGTGGCTTCCGATAAGTGGCCGTCGAGAGCTTGGTGGTGGATACAAATGAGATATATAGACAAGAAGTGATTTTTGGTATCGGATGTTTAGGATCTTTCGGTAGCGTATAGTCTTAATAATAGATGTCGGAATCCATATGTTGAAGTACTCGTCAGGCGAAAGGAGGAAAGCGAGTCGAGCTGTCGAGGTTGTACGAATCCAAGGGCTCATGCAATAATCAGTCACGCCGACGGGAGCTAGAGCGATAGCCAATCCCAAAGTAGAAATGTGTTGGAAGTAGCGGATCTAAGTATGGACAATGCTAAAATCAGGCGCCTCAAAGCAATATGCTAGTCTGAATGAACATGGGTTTGCACAGAGCCTCAACTTGATCCATACGCGTGTTCACCGATGAGACGTAAGAAGCCTCGAAACACTGCGAATGGGAGGGTAGCCTCCGACGAGTGCCCAGATCCGAAGAGTAATTAAGGTCGGCGGGTCTTCAGATATAGAAAGTATTACTGGAGATGATGCTATGTGGTGGTACGGCAGGAGAGAATGTGAAGTTGTACGAGATCTTGCGTACTCCCACGCTGTACTGGTCGATGAAAAAGCAAGACTTACTGCTTCCGCCAGTGAGGGCACGGAAGAACGGCAATGGCAGCGTATCCGAGGTCTTTACTTGCCCGGCCTAATTGTCGTCGGGCGAGGAGGGGTTACACCAGCAGGATTCGTATGAGAAGGCCTGCAGAACAGTGGTCTCCAAAGGTGCTAGATTGGGCCAGCTTGCCAGCAAACGGGCCGTTGGAGCTGACACGGGCGGGGCCCCACCGGACCAGAGTCATCCTGGAGCAGCTCATGTGCTCATGCCGTTGCGATACGGAAACTGGTGCTGAAACAGTGAGAGAGAAGCGATGCTCGGGGCTCCTCAGAATGGCCTGGGGGAACACATTGCGGCGATCCTCGTGGCCCGCAACGTCTGGACCAGGGCTCTCGGGGGGTGCAGAGATAGATTAGCACTCATACCATGCAGAGCAACGGCCAAACAGCCAGTCAAACGCGATATGGCGGCCAGAAACCCGGGAATGACACCGGTGCAGACGATGTGCCTTACGTATGGCGGCCAGGTGCGCGGGGGTGTGCGATTTGAGAGCAGTGCATGTGGTTCGGCGGCGCGTGGAAGGGCTCAAGGAGGTCTGCTGCAGAGGAAAGGGAAAAAAGTTAACTCATACGAGGCTGCCAGCCACTCACATCGGGCAGCACGCTCGAGCGCGGCCGCGCCAACCGACGGCAGCACTTGGGTAGGCTGGTTGTGCAACGTGAACATGCTCGCTTTCTCTGAATCAGAGCTTGCAGGCGAGCGTGCTGCAGACGGCGCCCAGTGACCGCGACGACATGCAAGTGACTGCTGCACGATAGAGTGCCGCCATTGGGCATCCGCACTTCGTCCGCGCCGCGCGAGGAGCCAGCTCCGTGCCGCGACGACAGGAAGCCAGGGAGAAGCCAGGGAGATGCATCGGCGGGCTGCTACATGGTGCGAAATCGTGCTAGCCGTGTGTCTGCGGCGGATGGAGGCAACGGGTGGGAGAGTGCGGGCAGACGATGGACCGTCGTCGGTGAATGGGGGCACAAAAAGCGTGGGAGGGGACAGACATGGAGAGACAAGGAGAGACAACTGTGGGGAAGACCTCCGCGATGTGGGCCGGCTGCTTAGATAAGCAGTCGCCTGTATACCTGCCGCCTGTAGTAGCTAGATACAATACAACAACCTACACCCGAATCACAGGGCTACAGCGAGATTCACTGCTCTTGGCGCTCGCCTAACTGCATTGGGGTAGGTGTCCTGGCGGGCGATTGATATCGACGCGCCGCATGCTGGACAACGCGTCGCCCTACGCACCACCACCCCGACAAGCTGACCCGAGTCTCACTGCATCTAGGGAGCATCTGGACAGGAAGAATCGCGATGCCTTCCGTGGCCAGCGACGGTAAGCCCGACTCGTGTGACAGGCCAGGATATACGCACTGACGCAGTATCGTGTAGTGGTCCCCGTTCTCAGCCTGCCCGACGCCATTGAAGCACTGGAAAACGGTTAGTCTTCTGCCGTGACCTTCACCGTCTGCCACTAATCAGCGACACCAGCATCGAGGACGCCAGCAAAGCAGCGCAGAATCAAAGTGAATGGCGCCGTGGACGCGATATGCCACCATGCGTTTGAAGACGGCCTCGATGCTGTCAGCCTCGACGATATCGTCGACGTAGTAACGAGGCGGACTGATCTGGACCAGACGAGTGTAACGACTCTCATCAAGAATCTGTATCCCGCCCAGCGAGTTTCCGCCGACGTCGTCATCCGTGTCGTGGGATCATTCGGCCAGGCGCGGACGAAGCCGACGCCCGCCAGCCAAGTGCTCCTCGTGAAATGGCTGATCAACACTCACGAGGTGTTGGAAGATGCCAAGGTATTGTCAAGACTATATGGCGTCCTCTTTGGGATGCTTGATATGATCAGTCTGAGGTAAGAGGCAGCCCATACAGCCCCGTATCGAACTCAGCTGACCTTCCAGAACATCACTCTGCCACCTGTTGTCTCTGATTACTCGGCGAAAGCACGTAAGGCCATTCAGGATCCAACAGCTGTACGTTGTCTCTCTGTTGCACAACATCCGTGTACGACTGAAGCGGTTACTGACAGAATCTCAGACTCGAGTTGTCTCGCGGCATCGGGAACGAACCGGCCCTCCAGGGCCTTCTCCGCGTATACAAGGACTACTATCCAGATATTATCGTCGGCACCGCCGCGACCACCCGAAACTCGTTCCCTCCGGTAAGAGCTACACACCTGTTCCCTTTCCTCTAGTCCATGTATAGTTCCGCTTGCTTCACACCTTCCTCATGCGTCATTCTGCATGAACTCCTATATCATATCCTCTTCTGCGTGCTAAATTTAGAAGAGCCCTACTCCGGAATGGAAGACTCGGATTCTGGCTATTCAGGAAGCTGGTGAGAGGAGTTTCGACGGTTCTACAGAGCAGCAAAACGGATTCAGAGTCCTTCGCCATGGCTCGAAGCGGAGCAAGATCTCCCTCATCCCAGAAGTCCATACGTATCATGCGAAAGAGGTAAGAAAGCTGTGCTATGTTCTTCCGATCACCCTTGACACTACACCTAGACATCCGTGACGCTAGAGGAGATCGACAATGTCGACGACTTCGTCGAAAAGCTCGACCGGATCGACCTACCGGGCCAGATGATCTCGTATCTTAGAGATCCACTTCTGCAGAAATATATCACTCTCCGACCTTCAGAAATCGCTTCGAGGCGACTAGAATTATGGCTTGAGGCTTGCTTGCGGGACGTATACGAATCTGCTCAACTCAGAACCAGTACCCATCAACGAGCAGAAATTCTTCGTGGGCTGCTCAGCCAAATACGGAACACGAAAGTGAGTGCTCCCTGCTGCGTTTGTGACTACTGTGGCTAATAATTAGACCGTTCTCCCGATTGCGAATGAGTTCTTGAGGGCATACCTAACCGAATGGGACGGCATCAGCGACGACGACGTTATCATCGATATCCTCGGCCACCTCCCTCTCCAACCCTTCGAAGGTAAGTAGTTCACATTCGAGTCGACGAGCGAGCACTAAAGCAGACTAGATGTCTACAAATCGCATATTCAGCGTGCGGAAACGATCCTAATCGAAAATAACCCTCACGCACATGTCAAGCTTCTCCATCTCTACACCAGCCTCCTCCGCACCTGGGCCGCCTCCGCTTCCGTCCTGGGCCCAGTTTCCCCGCCTCGCTCTCTTTTCCCTCACTTCACCGCACTAACCGCCCACGTCTCCACCCTCTCTCTCTCCATCCTGACTTCCAAGCCCGTCCCTTCCTCTCCCGCCATATCCGCCATCCTAACCTTCTATACCCTCGTCTCTACATCCTCCCTCGAAAACACCATCCCTATCCTCATCCCTCCACCACATCTCACCCACTCCCTCCTCACAGCACCCTCCCTTACCACCCTCGCCCGCTTCTGTACTATCCTCTCCAACCTCAAGAGAAAGTTCGACGATCACACACCTCCGATTTCAGCGTACTACTCGTACGAGATGACGAATACGTATAACGGATATTTGATGGATACATGCAATAACCTCTGGAGGAGCCGCGCGCTGCTGACGACGGATACAAATGCGAAAGGGTGTTTCATTGACGACGCTGTGCGTTACTCGCTCAACGAGTACCTGAAGGGGATCGAAAAGGGGTATGGAGTCCAATCTTCGTTTGGCTTCACCCATTCAATGCTCTCCTCCGCGCTGTCGGCTGCCGCGTGGAGGGAGTTGGAGGGGAAACTGCTAGCGAAGCGCGACTTTGAGGAGGGATATTACCGAGAGGAGGAGCAGGCGAGGCACCAAGGCCCAGTCACAAACCAGAGCCTCCTAATGCTGGAGAAGAATGGGGGTATTGCGGTGAATTGGAAGCTGTATCGGTTGTTTGTAGTCAAGTGGTTGGGCGAGAGAGGCTGTGAGGGGGTGCGGGATTTGATGTTTTCGACTATGAGCGGATTGAAGAATGAGGAGAGTGGGAAGTTGGATGCTTTGATTGCTTAGGGACGATGGGGTAAGGACGCCATCGAGCGACACGCTTACTTGGTGACTAGTTCAGGCTCTAGTATGAGTATGCCCATGGTTCCAAGCTTGATATACGGAGATTCGGTTGGTAAAGAATTGTCAGGTCAATGCTGAGATTATGTGATCGACATTGGTATTTAAAAGGGCGGCAATCTCCTGTGATCGAATAACAGTGACACGAACAGTGCTTTCGCCAATGGTAGGTCAGCTTTTCTTCAATTTTTCAGTTTTTCTTCATCTTCATGTCTCCGAATAGGTAGCGGAGAAGCGCATTTTCAATACTACGCGTAATGTGAGGTCTGCGAGAAAAAGGGGATGGTACGTGATATTCAACATCTCAACCTAAGATTCATTGATTGGCTTTGACATTGGGATGTATACGGATATAGGTTTAGCCTTGATCTTGACAAATCCGTATCGGGGGAGTAGGTTGTTTCAAATGCGTCTCTCAAGTCATACTTTCCAAAAGTCCTCGCACACACAGCGGTCGTCTTCTTCCAGGGTAGCCCAAAACACTTCCTTGTCGCCCGGTCCCTCAAGGGCAAGAAACTGGGAGCCTTCCCAGATGTATCCCTTCGGTACCTTGCCTTCAATCATTTCCTCAACACACCTACGCATTTCGTCCAGCAACGAACGTCCTCTACCCAGCCCATCAGGGCATTCGTGCGGAACTTCAAGGCGCAGGCCGTGCTCTTTTCTCCCAGCATTCCGCGAGATCCAGATGCTTCCAGTCAATTGCGCGTCCCAATGCTGAGCGCAGAGGAAGGCTCCCTTTGTGGTCCCGCCATTCGATGGAATGGAAGTCTCTTGGATACCGGGATAGTGCGTGCTTATAAAGCTCTTCCTGGAGGTGCATGTGGAGTATGCGATGGGCCTGGATGAGGCGGTTCAAACACGCATCTTCAAGGTAGCTAGCGACCTCGATGTGCAATTCCATAGGAAGTTCGATGAGCGACATTGTAGTGTTGATTGGAAGCTATCGTTAGGGGGGCAAGGCGGGATGAGGAGAGATGGGGAGACTTGTTCTGCGCTTCTGTGGGCTTGCGTCAGTTTGGGACCTGGACACGGCTGTGGGTCCTTGGCCACTTTGAACTCATCTTCAACCACGGGTCACTTCAACCACAACCACTGATCAGTTTGAAACTCACCGTTATATATTGCGTCATCTAGGGTCGAATTTCTTTATCAGCACTCCAATGCATAGTTCGAAATGTCTTTCATTATTCAAGATACCAAGGGATGTAGAACTCCTCGAAAGCCAGGTTCCAAGTTTGCTCCATTTCCAAGTCACCCCAGCTCCTTAGAAAGACTCCGAACATAGCTGCCTGACTCATCAAGCTCTCCCAATCGCCTACCGAATGCACCATTCAGGCCTCAGCCCCGGTAGTAATTCCGTCAACCTCCATCTCGTCCCCTTCTCCCTCTTCTTCATCACTGTCGCTGCTATCACTGCTATGGCCATCTGACAGCTCGGTCAAGTCGATAGTCCCAAGGTTCACAGGGTCAGGGAACTCTTCGTCCTGGTCGTCCAAGATAATGGTGTGCGGGGTTGTCTCGTGTTCGCTCTCGTTCTCATCCTCATCATCATGATCATCTTGAACCTCGGTGAGATCGATAGCCTCTTTTTTCACAGTCTCCGGAGAGACTCCGTCGTCGTCGACATCCGTCACGATGATATCGGGGATGTCGAAGATGTTTCCACTATTGTCATAAGTGTTGGAGAGATCGAGTTGTTCAGGAATGGGAGTGGATGGTCGGACTGCGCTATCGCCGAGGTCTGATGCTGTCTCCTGGGACGAGGTATTCTGGGACGGACGTCGAGCCCTATCTTCATCCTCGTTGTGGTCGGTGGGCAGGTCGAAACGCACACGACGATGATTGTTCCGCACCGGATCAATGCCAACACCGGTATTATGTAGGGCGTTCTCAGCTCCTTTTACATGTACTTCCTTCTCTTCAGAGGTAATATTGCGAGTGGAAGGGCCCGTCATCTTGCCCTGCATCCGGTGACGTCCCAACTGCTTCTTCAGCGCCAAGTATTTGTCGTAATTTGGCTTCTTGGCTTGAGCACGCTCCCAGACGACGTTCCGATTCCCCTCGTCCTTGCAGATCAGCGTCTGCATCTCGTTCTTCCTATCCTCCACGTCAACCAGGAAGTTTGGGCTCACTTTTTCCGCAAAGGTGTCGGAATCCCAGGCGGTAATCTCGCAAGCCTGCTCATCACCAACCTGCCATACCCGCCGGCTGCCTCCAAGGTCGCACGTTCGGTGCGCACCGTCCCAGTCTATGATTGCACCCCACACGCTTGATGGCACGCTCTCTGGATAATATGCCTCCACCATCGCTGCATACACGAAGTCCCTGAGCTTGCCACCGGACCACTCATGATGCTGACGACTTAGGGTATTTGGCTCCTCGGTGGCTCGCCAGATCTTCTTCAAGAGGTGACCGTCGAATAGGGGTATCCCGCTCTCACACCAAGAGCCCCGCAGACCAACTCCGAGGTTTGCGGGGTGTGATTGTAGACTGGTCCCTGTCATCTTCCGGGTGTGCCATATCAGGGAGCGCATGATGTAGTTCTGAAACTCAGAGAGAAAGTAGGTGTTGGCGAAGAGCCAAGCGCGGACAAGCTCGTCAATGTACTGCCGCTGTTGGTGCACGTGCACCGACGGCCATTCCATCTCCTCAATCTCCATCTCCAGTGGCTGAATTGCGTTGGCACCGCGCTCCGCAGCGGCGGTCGAAGCGCTTTGGGAGCCATCGTTGAGGCTTGCGTGACCGAAGGCGTGCCGCAGTTTGTCAGTACCCTGAGTGGTATCTCCATCGACGTCTTCAGCAGGAACCGAACGTCCGGGAGCAGGAGCTTTGGAAGCAGAAGGTCTAATGCGCCTTTTGCTCCTCTCTTTTCTCTTCTCCAGCTTCGCAATCTCAGCAGCCTCCTTCCGCTCAGTCCACTCCTCCGCCCACGCCGCAAACAGCCCAAAGTCACCTCTATCCACATCCAAGAGCGACACCCATCTCATCTGCTTGTCTCCCAAGTACCCGTCTTCGCAATTCTTCTTGAACGCCACCCAGCCCTCAACTGTCGTATGTGACGCCAGCAAGTACTCCGCCTGCCCCCTCAACGCCTTCCACTTAACCTCCTCAAACGCCACCCGCTTCCCATGGATCACAGGATCAAAATACACCCGCACAGCCACCTCGCCCGCCTTCTGCAGCTTCTCCCTCCGCTGGATCTCCTCCTGGATCTCAGCCGGGTACCAAAGCTGCGTCTTGAACTTAATGAACTGTCGCGGCGGCGGCGTCGGGGACCGAGGCGGTGTGGGAGTCGGTGGGCGGATAGGTCTGTAGTCTCTCACCGCGTCGATGATATCCTGAGTTGTGATCTTGGGCACGATGGAGCCAAGAGGCGCGCGCGCGGGCTCGGGAGTGTCGTCTTCGCCGAAGAACTTGGAGGGCTTGCGCTCGCGGCCGGAGGAGCGCACGGCGACTGCGGTGGGCTCGGGCGAGGAGAAGTCGGCGACGATGGGGCGGGTGCGTGGGGAGGGGCCGACGGCTTTGGCTTTTTTGGTGTATTTGCGCTTCTTAGCTGGGGTGGCCCTGGGCGTGCTGGTCTTGGCCTTCTTCCTCTTTGTCATTGTTGCGGGAGGAGTGTGTGGGTTGTAGTCTGGTTGGGAGTGTGTGGTTGTCTGTTGTGGAGGGTGAGGTTGTGGTGGTGGGCTCGGAGATAGTGGTGAGCGAGGTGTGCGAGGTCCAAGATGTACTGGCGAGAGATATTTGTTAGGGTGAATGAGCTCGGCTTCACTGCTTTCACGATGAGTTGAATGAATGCCGAAGCAGGAGAGTTTTGAGATAGAGTAAGGTAAGAAGTAGGATCATTCTCGTGAGGAGAAACTAGGGTTGCATTTCTGATGTGGCATATAGAGAACTACCTCGTCACCTGAGCCGAAGGCTGGAGGTCTTCCATATGCTCTGTATGACACGAGGGTCGGAAACCGGCGCGGAGACGATTTCGAACTGCGGTGAGCAATAACGTGTGACTAGGGTCTGCTATGGCGGATGTTCTGCTCTAGTGACGGATATAGCTCAACGCAAGGCTTATGCGATACTGCTTATTAGAAGAATGATATGCTGACGGACACATAAAGTTCCTGAGCGAAAGAGTGAAGTGGAAGGGAGATCGAGCGTGTCAGTCACGTGAAGCAACAAGCGCGTGGCTGTTCTTGCACTTGTCCTTCACCAGGTCTCCTCGGAACCTTCGACACCCGTGGTCAAAGAAAGAACAGCCTTGCCACGCCTTCTCCATTATGGCGGCGGATTGGGACAATAGCCAGACTGGTACGCTATTCACCTGCAGATGAATTGACAGACTCTAGAACTAACGTTGTGCAGGAACGTCGTGGAAGCCCTACATGGCGTACACCAGTCGCACAAATCCAGAGCCATCCCTACCAGAGCCCGGAATCGCCGGCTATGCCACCCAAGCTCTACTAGAGTAAGTCGACCTCGGTCTTCCTGGGGGTATTAGCTGATGCAGTGAAGGATCAGGCCCGGAGAGGAAATGGTCACCATCATTGTCGGGACAGGGCAGTACGACGTGGCGGGTGGAAGAATCGCCCAAGCGACCTTCCAAACTTCAAAGGACTACATTTGCAAAGCCTCCAGCTTCTTCGCCAACGCTTTTCGAGGGAGCTTCCGTGAGGCAAGTCAGCGTATCTTGCGATTGCCTGACGATGAGCCATCTTCTTTCCGACTCTGGCACGACTTCTACGACAAGAACGATCGCAAAAAGTCTTGGGAGTCCTGTCTGAATCCACCTCACAAACCACGTAGCTTCTTCTGGGAGTTGCATCCGAATGCCAAAACTCGCGCGACCCTCTGGGAACTTGTCAAGGCCTGGCTCTTCGGGGAAAAATACAGCTTGCCAGAATTCCAGAACTTCCTGATGAGTATTCTACGACGCGTCACGCGCAGCGGTTCCCCTTCCAATGGAACACCTGGATATTGCATACCTCTCTCCATTATGAAGTACGTCTATGAGAATACGCTTGCGGGCTCACCTCTGAGATTCTTTCTGGTCGAGAACATGTGCAGACAGCTCCACGATCGTGTCAAGAGATGGGAGGACTTTTCAGAAATGGAAAATTATACCGGGTTCGCAAAGGAGATGTTTGTTGGTCGTGACAACTGCAATTTTGAGGGCAAGGACCAGTGCGTCTGGAAGATGCGGGACCACCTCTTCCACGTTGGCGCGAACATCGAGCGTCAGGCCAATGTCAACGGAATGATGATCGTCAGTGGAGCGAAGGATCATCCTGAGCTGTGCGAAGAGAACGTATGGTACAGCTTCACAAAGAACGGAGGTGTTGATGTGGTGCGGGATCCGAATGACAGTTGGTAAGACTGGATGTCTGGACATGAGGTAGCAGCGACCCAAGTACGCGGAACTTCTGGATGATGATTGTATATCATCCCTCCACAAGTTAGCTGGGTCTAACATTTGAAACTCTCAATAAAGCGAGGATGAAAGTACGATTCGCTAAGTGAAATGGTGAATAAGAAACTCGAGGGCCACTTAGATCATCTGACGCAATAAGCGCTGCGCACTGCTTCTCACTTACATCTCCTAGGCCTTGACCTAACCACCTCTTTTTGCGAACAACTAACTCTACTGCCCTTGTCTTCAGCATGGCGGCCAACGAAGTAACTGAAATGGCCCAGAAGCTGGAGATCGAGCCATCAACTCGAGGTAAGCCTTCGTGATCCGAGCGATGGCAAATAAACTCCAAGCTGAAGATCTTGCGATAGAAACTTGCGAACATTGCTCGCCCATCAGAACCGTAGCCGAAACTGAGCCAGCCCGGTACGTCCGTTGCACAACTGAGACTATCATGGAGTATGTGAGCCCTTTCTTACCCGTAAACTAAGGCCGACTAACATAAAGCAGGGTGAAGTCGAACGACGACATCATCACCGTCCATGTAGGCACCGGAGACAACAAAGCTACGTTCATGACGGACAAGCGGTACATATACCAGGTCTCCAAATTCTTTGCCAACGCACTGAAGGGCGGGTTTCGCGAGGCAGAAGAACGAGTCTTGCGCCTGCCAGACGACGACCCAGCTGCATTCCGACTCTGGACTCACTTCCAGCGAAACGAATATGGATACAACGAGTCTGAAGGCGCTGCGTATCGTACCTCACCTTACAAGTCAACAAAGAAGGAGGACCCTGAGCGTACCGATCACATGTGGAATTTCGTGAAAGGCTGGATTTTCGGCGAGAAGTACGGCTTTCCCGAGTTCCAGGACTTCATGATGACTTCTCTTCGTGGAATCTGCGCCGAAGGGTTTGTTGAGGAGCTATTCATCGCTCGCGATACTCCCCACTTCTCTTCAAACGAACACAAGTGCGGCCAAGTCAGTTATGTTGGACCCGGATATAACGTTGATCCTAACGATACGTGGGGAACCGAACCCCCAACGAGGGAGGATTACGCAGATACGCATAATTGGCGATGCGATTGCACCCATAACGTGGTCTGGGAAATGATGTCGGACCTCTTCTTGGTGGAGGGAAACAAGGCCTGGTTTGCCCTGAAGGTACAGTGTGAAGGAAAGGAGAGTCAGGAACCATCTGGCGGCTGGTAGAAAGCTGCAATGGAGCTAGTCGAAGATGGCCAGAATGGGAGCGACGAACAGAGCAACGAGTGCTCCAAGAGGCTTGAATCCGGAGCCACATGCAAAGTCTAGCTTCTTTCTCCACCACGGAGACTCGACTTTGCCGAAGGAATTTCTCCTGCACATAGATAAGCAGAACACAAACTCCTGACCTTCAAATTTACTTGACATATGCGATCTTTGTGACTCGCTCCATGGACTCATCGTCCCCGCTGCTACCCTTTCTTCTCCTCGACATGCCCAACCCCTATCTTTTTTAGGACCGTGCTCCAAGAGCCATCTCCAGAGAGAGTGTTTTGCGAGCACATGCACAGAATCGTAACTCACTCCATCGCAGATTTCAAGCAGTGCAGATTAGACTGCCTCTTGACTGACTAGCTGCTCTGCAGCCAAGCTACCCGCGGTGGTGGTGTCAAGTGAGCAAGATTCGAGTCGAGCAGCGATAGAAGAGAGAGTGTATTGCGAGCATACGCATAGAATCGTAACTCACTCTATAGCAAATTCCAAGTCGCGTAGATTAGACTACCTCTTGACTAACCGGCTGCTCAGTTGCTAGGCTGCCCCTAGCAGTGGTGTCAAGTGAGCAAGATTCGAGCCCAGCAGTGATAGAATGAAGACCCCGCAGACATGACTCTGTATCCACAGTCTCAAGCTCTTGACACTCCGCAGCCGTTTTGGATAGCCTCCTAAAAGACCTCATATAGTAGCATTGCATAGAAATAGCTGAGATTATGGGAGAGCTTCATCTGAGAGGCTTAGTTTGCGACATTACCCCCAACTCAGATTAGGCTGTGCGAGGTACCCCACTCAGCAATGTGCGGGCTCGGAACGTCGCACGACTTTCGAGAAAGGGAAATTGACTCAGGAAATCTATGAGAAAAATGCCAAGAAGGATCGGCTCGAGCGGTAAGTAGTAAAAGTGTACACTTATCTTCCACCGCGCGAGGTGCCCCAATAACTTCATAAGGAGCGCCAACTCAATCCGCCTAGATTTTGAAAAGGGCGTTGAGGTACCACATGCAGTGGCAAGATAGTGTAGAAACTTGTATGCGCGGCGCCTGATTCAAGGAACTGAGGATCCACTCCAATGATATACTAGATAAATACGAAAGAAATGAGGCCATATCACGGCCTCAAGTATGTGTGTACGCTCATCTGCCACCGCGGGAGGGGCCCTATCGAGTTTGCTGGCCTTCTAAAACGATCTCACTCAATGATTTGCAGGCGTGTTGAGGGACCCTAAGCGGTGGTAAAACGGTGGAGAAATTTCGGGGTAGAGACTGCATGTTCTGGAAGGGCCGGAAATAGACTTGAGAGGTTACGTGAAGCTATGTCGAGATAGAGTGACAGGCCAAAAGGCTGGGCATACTGGTACGCCACTGCTTGGGGTACCCCCACAGGTTTCTGAAGGCTTCAGGGCGATGTCAAGCTTCCAACAGTGCAAATTAGACTGCCTCTTGACTGATTGTCTGCTCAACAGTCAGGCTACCCCGAACAGTGGTGTTGAATGGGAAAATCCGAGCCGAATCCGTGTGGCCAGACTTGTGGCCTACGACAGTACCACAAGCAGTGGTCAAAAGGGGCACAACTTTGCCGCCATGTTCTTATTTTCAAGAAGAAGTAAGAGCGAGATAGAAGGAAATTGAAGATGTTGTCTTCTTACAAGTTTTGTAAGTTTATTGGAACTTGACTGGAGGTAGCCCAACGAGCTTACACATGTGAAAATTCACTCACATTCACATTTTTCAACAGTATAGGAAAACTCCAAATGGTGGTAAGAGAGGTTCATTACCTACTTTTGCACCTTTTCATACCTATTTGGGCAATTGTTCGAACAAGAGTAACCGAAGTGCCTACCCTAACCGTCAAGTTTTACTCCTCCGCCCGCCAGTTCGTCCGACCACTTCATCTGCCACGTACCGTCCGCCTTGAAGGGGTGCCTCTTGATGAAAGTTGACACGTCCATTTGGTAGCGAAGTTCTTCAAGATAGCCCGCCACTTCGCGCAAAACATCCGACTCCATCTGGTCCTTGGCCGCCGTAAATTCAGGTATTTCGACCAAATTAAAGGGCTCCGCGGCGGCTTTGAGGGCCGTATCATCGAGAAGAATGGTGGTGGCTTGGTCGTACATGCACCCGCTGAGCTCCTCACTGTTCCATATACGCGTCAACTGCTTGTACACCTGGACATTCTGGGAGTAGTGTTCCTTAGAAAGACCGAAATTGTTGCGGTTCCAGACTGCACGAAGCTGCGGGGTGTATGTATTGCCGAGCACCTTGTTGATCATCAGGTTGACATTGTCAGGTCGCGCACTTGACCAGACCATGACGTCAAAATTCGCGAAAATAAACTCCAGGAAGGGAGCCAGATATGGACGAGGTATTATTTTGTTCAGATGGCGGCGGTCTGGGCGGTGGACCAATGTCCCGTTGAGGTCGAGGATCAGAAGGTGCTGCGGGCGTGTAGGTGCATAATTGCGATGCGGCTCCAACGCAGCCTGGTCGAGATACTCCTTGGTTGGCTCGGGAGCTGGGCCTGTATATACCTTCGCGTCACGATTGTAAGGCAACTTGGCACGTGAGAGCTTCTTCCCCGTATGCATCCCTCTGAACGCGCCGGACGGAGGAGACGACAAACTTGGATTCAGAAGCCCGGAGGCAAACCCACCGTGGTGCTCGTTGATTGGGGTCCATCCTGATGGATGATTGGGAACGTTTGAGAAGCCCTGAGGGGTGTTCAAGACAGGGGTTTGTCCAGGCGCCGGATGCTGAACTGTTGGGAGAGCGACGCCGCCACCAGGCAACGCAGCATGATCAGCAACCGGGTAAGCGGTAGCTGGATGCACAGGATGATTATGCTGCTGAGCGTCGTAGCCTTGTTGCGGTGGGTGCACATATTGGCCAAGGGCTGGCGGCCACTGGGTGTACTGGTTTTGCACACTGTAGCCAGGCCATTGATTCGGAGCTTGTTGCTGTTGATATTGCGCAGTACCATGGCCTTGCGACTGGCCACAGGGGTGTGGCTGGTATTCTTGCGCATTCGCAGGGCTCAGCCATTGATCTTGGACCTGCTGTTGATTTGCTCGGGGGTTACCAAAGCCCTGCCACTTACCGTGAGTATAACCTTGCGGCTGTTGATGCGCGGCACCATAGGCGGGCCATTGAGGCTGTGATTGCTGTACCTGCATTCGATTCTGGACGCTGTGGGTATATTGGGCGCGTTGGTTGCGTGGTTGGCGCCAAGGCGGTAGCTTCTGGACGCTGTGGGATTCTTGGGGATGTTGGTTGTGCTGTTGGCGCCAAAGCGGTGGATTCTGGACGCTGTGAGAATATTGGGCATGTCGGTTGTGCTGCTGGCGCCAAGGAGGTGTCTTCTGCCGTCGCGAGGGAGGTGGGTTTTGTTGCTGCGTAGATGGGTTCTGTTGCTGCTGGGCAGGTTGGCCGTTATTGGGACTGAGAGAAACTCCCTGGAGTTGCGGAGTTAGCTGGTCCATCTCTCTCGTAATGTAGCCTGCACGCTTGTCCTCAAGAGAGACTTCTTGAAGGCGCGGAGCCAACAGGTCCATCTCTCTTGCAATGACGCCTGGATCTTTACGCTTGCCATCGCGGGAGTTGTCGAGTTCATCCCTCTCGGCCATCTCTGTAGTATCAGCGTCTGTTGTTTTGTTGTTGTTTGTCGAGCGAGTGTACCCGAGTGAAGTTACGTCTGACGACATGATGCCGGCAGGAGAGGAGTGACAGTTGGGGAGAGAGTGACAAAAGACAGCTCCGCCTGGCATGGCTCAAGGTCACCCAAGCCCGTCGTTGAGCGGTCATGTATTTTTGGACGTGTGGGCTGCGTGTTGTGTTGCCTGGAAAGTGGAAGTTTCAATGTTTGTGCCGGAGAAAGTGTTGTTCCGTGATGGTATCATGAGCCGCTAGTCTTAAGCGGGCTTAGCAGGTATCTCCCACGCCGCTTATCAACGTTGGAATTTCCTGCATGTACCTTTGTACCAAACGAGCTCCGTTGAAAATCCCCGGCCCCCGTCCGAGAAACATGCGTAGACTAGTTTGCTTCGATTGCTTGGTTATATGCTTGATTAGAGTATAGTAAAATAAGCAACTGAGGGGTATGCCTTGTACCTAATTCTACAGCGACCCCGCTACCAGAAAGGGGTTAACCTACACCAACGCCCTGTTCATCAAGGCTTGAGCCCTGCATATCCAAAGTTTTTACAGCATTGACGATAGGATTCCCGGCCCGCATCCGAGGGTTTTGCGGAGAACTTTCTTTAGTAAGCTTGTTTGTGATTACGAAATGAGGGGGAAATAGTGTCAACCACGAAGTTCCTGCCCCCACGTCATCAGAGAGTGATAGAGCATTTAGGAGCAGAACAATAGTCCCAGCTATACCATGGCAGGGCTCTAATAGTGCAGATCAATGTCCCGCTTTGAAATCCCTTGCTCGAGCCAAATGTATATAAGTCTGGCTACTTCGTAGGTAATTTGAATATCAATCTCAGCTGCGTCAAGTCTTCTCACTTCCTTCCACATCATCATCTGAGCCAACGACTTGCCTTTCCCCACTATCTTCCAAGACTGCTATCGTCTCAATTTCGGGAACTCCGATAGCCACGACTCAAAATACTACATCAACCTTACCACACTCCACACCAGAATCTACCAAAATGGGTTACGATCTCACCAAGCAGAACTTCCCCCTCGCCAACCAGACCCAAGACGGCTGGTCCACCGAGACAGAAGCAACAGCAACCTGCTTCTGTGGCGCCGTCCAACTTGCATTCGTAAGCCCATTTCTCCCTACTTCTGGCGTATCTCCTCTCTAACACCCCCTCAGCCCACTGAAGGCGACGGCCTCGTAACTACCTTCGTTTGTAACTGCAGCGACTGTCACAAGATCAGTAGCTCTATGTTCTGCTCAAATTTCATCGTCAAAGACTCGCACCTCAAGCATCTGCGCGGCCAGGAGAACCTTACCGCCTTCGCGCAAAAGAAGACGCCTGCTTCGCAGAAGCTGATGACGAATTACTTCTGCAAGACCTGTGGGACGCTTTTGTACAGGGTTGGCGAGTCGTGGCCGGAGCAGAGTATCTTGAGGATTGGCACGGTGGATGATTTCACGCTAATGGAGACAAAGTTGAAGCCGCAATTGGAGTTCTTTACGGAGGGGAGGTCGGGGTGGTTGTGTGCAGTCGATGGGGCGAAGCAGTTGAAGGGAATGGGGAATTAGGTTCCTGGGGATGGGGAAAGAGTGGTGTTTGGGGCATTTGGTGGGCATGGGGCGTCTATTCCAGGTGGGTTTGGCGGATTAGTAGGGGTCGACAAGGCTAGATGCTGAAAATGATATGGATTGTTTTGTTTCTCGTAATGTCAATGAGACGTGTAAAACTACTTAAGACTCTTGCATTCAGATCTCTACTAAACTTGCGGGTCAATATGTGATACGCCCGTGTTTCAGATTCCGGTGAGTTGTGAGTGAGGCGGAGCACCTGCAGGGTGATGCAGGTGGTGGCTTAGAGTTCTGGCCTTCGGCCGACGCTGGTAGATATCTCTAAACTACGGCAGCTTTCCCAGAATTTACGAAAGCGCCTGCGGATCCATCCATCATTTCTATACTCTCATTTGATCCCTTCGCAAGGTGCTACTTTCAGTGGGTACACCACATCAGTTCTCATCATCATTGCCATTCATCATGGCAACACCTGTCGGGGAACAGGCGTCAAAATCTACCCTTCCCTCCCGCTTCAGAAGCTCGTCGTTAGACGATGAGCAGCGTGTTACTAGACGTCAACAACTCAACTCGAAGCCGCAGAGAGATCTCGTCTGTCAAAGGTGTTGGGACAACATCTTCACTTCCAACCACTTTGCTAAAGTATGTCGCGGTGATAAAGATAGCGACGGAGAATATTTAAGATATGAATATGATATACCATATGGCCATCTCCAGGAATCGGAGGCTGTCTGCAATTGGTGCCGGGTGATTCATCTCTGTATTTCTCGGTACCTAAGAGAGTCCGAACCTAGCCTTGAGCTATCAAGCCTGTCACTGTCATATAATGTCCGAATTAGGTTCACGACATATGGATACAAGGGAGATGATAACATCTACTTAGAATTGAATGCGTCTGGTGAAAGTTGTTATGGCATACAGACTTGGGCTCATCCAGACGACGTTGCTTTCGATTTCGTTAAAGCCCACCCGTATAAGCACGAGGTTAACACCGAAGAGGGTTTCAATGAAGCAAGAGCCTGGATCCGGGATTGCGCATTTCACGAGCATTGCCTCGAGGAGAGAGATATGGAGTTGCCTACAAGAGTCATTGAGGTGTCACCAGAAGACCATCCCGGACAACCAAGGCTCCTTCTTGCCGGAGGGAGAACAGGGCGCTACGCTGTTCTTTCCTACTGTTGGGGCCGAGATCCTACTGGTGTTCCTACGCTTTTGGCTAATCTCGAGTCTCGACTGAACAGCATCAACGTGGACGATTTGTCTCGCAGCATCCAAGACGCAATCTTCTGGGCGCGGCAATTAGGACTTCAGTACTTGTGGACCGATGCGCTGTGCATTATCCAAGATTCGGAGGGCGACAAAGCCCACGAGTCGGCCAACATGGGAAGAATATACCAGCAGGCGCATGTCACCATTGTCGCCGCAAGCGCGAGTGCCGCCAAGGATGGCTTCCTGGGAGACCGGTTGGCACCGGAGTCTTTCTCGGTGCCGTTTCCTTTTCCATGCCCAAATCACGAAATGGGAACTCTATTTCTAGTCCTGGAAGCACGATATTTCCCTCAGGCCGAGCCCGTAAACCAGCGTGGATGGACTCTTCAAGAATGGTATCTATCGCCTCGGCGTCTTGTTAATGGAAGTCGCGAGCTCGTATATGACTATCAAACGGTTGCACTTACTTGGGGAAGCACGCAGCACCCCCGTTACCTCTCTTTGCCGAGCCGATATCTCTCCCCCCCAGAAGAGAACGTACCGCTTACTTCTGGCCGCACCCAAGAAGGTCTAGATGACTGGATCATGGCCGTTAAGGAATTCAGTGGACGAAAATTGTCGCACTCGGACGACAGAGTGATTGCTATTGGTAGCATTGCCGAACTTTTCTCCAGCTGGCTTGGCGACTATGCATGTGGTCTCTGGAAGGTAGAACTTGCGACGCAACTCTTTTAGCATGCTGCTCCCCCGAAAACGTTTCGGCGGTTTGAATATAGAGCGCCTACTTGGTCATGGGCAGCAATAGACGACTTCGTAGAAGTCGAGCGTCTCCACCCTTCGTGGTGCGAGGTTCTTGCCTGCAATGTTGTTCTAAAGAACGCTTCTCTACGTTGCGGAGCAGCTTCCAGCGGACGACTTACTCTTCGAGGTGGATTACGGAAAGCTTCATATAAACCTTCTAGATCGGTTCTTATGAGTCAGCTTGATGAAGATTTTGCAAAATTCAGGACGAGACCCAGATATTTCTTTAGTGATACACAGAAGGAGAGATCATGGTTTTGCCTCGATACTATTGACGAGACGGATAGAACCTCGGAATCTGTTCATTTTCTAGTCCTTGGGCAGCTCTTTCAAAGAGGCACCGATACCGTAGGCCTACTTCTGCTGCCACTCTCTCTTAACGACATGACCTTCCGCCGCATAGGTACTTTTACCGATAGGGAACCATACTCTAGTATTAATTGGCCCCTCTCTGAACTCACAATTCTATGAAGACCTGGAGAAGCTTGTTACGATCTGTTTCGTGCCAATGAGTTTCCTCTCCGAATTGTCAATAGCTCGAAAGACGTCCTATCCCCTTCTAGTTCTCGATAAAAGTCTGTAGCTTTTCAATACTATGCTCTATCAATACATCAACTCACCTTCAATCAATGTTTGCCTTTGCAGCACAATTCGACTCACCAACCAACACGACTTCACCCAGAGACTCGAACCTGGCTTTGACTCCCTTATCGAGGAACCTTCTTCCTTTTCTTCCTCCTGCTCAAAAGCCCCCTCTACCACCATTACCACATGAGTAGTCCAACGGCATCACAACTTTTCCAACCCCCCACCATTCCGACATTCCCAAACCCCAATCCAACCCACTTCCCCATTTCCTCACCGCCCCACCGCCCAGCGTCTTTTGTACAACTCCAAGCGGGAGTGGCGTTCGGAGTCCGCCCAGTGGGCGCGTCGTACCGGGGGCCAATCGATAGCGCTGTGAACACGACGCCGAGCTTCCCTTATAGCCACCAATGCTAGGTGTGCTAGGCTGTACCTTTCGTACATAGACAGTAGACGCGTAAGGGGAATTTTGCACGCCAAAACGCGAAGTAGTTTGCGCTTATACAGTGATTACGCACGAATCGCTTGTAGGTAGTAGAGGGCGGCGCGTTTGGCGGGGTTTGCAGATAGTAATAGCGAACATTTTAAGTTACTGGATAGGCGAGTCGAGCGATGTGGAAGGGTGGGAGGATTAGAGTAGGGCTATACTACACGCACGATTTCGCAATCTTCGTGCACTTGGTAGCGATAACAAGGTCTTGAACCCACCAAACACTCTCACTCACTTTCTACCCCACCGGATTGAAAATAAAACCATATACACTCAAACGGTCTCGACCCACACCGCGCATATCAACCACCACCCCTCCCCCCGGGCTCGGTTGCATCCCATCGGCTATTTACAACGCGATGGTAGGGGCTATTCTATTTAGCCATGCGAGCCACTTACCGCGGTATTGGAAACACGACCCAGACTCCATAGGAGCGATGCGGGGCAGGGAAGTATAACAACGCGCAGAATAGCAAATTGAAACAAATCGAAACGAAACAACCCGGCGCAGCGTGGCGAGAGGAGGGGGATGAGGTGGCATGCGGCGACACGGCGCAGTGGAGGCTGTGGCCATCCAATACCTCCAGACCGGGGGGATAGAAAGACCGGCGGGGCGTGCGAGAGGCGGGAGAGACTTTTTTCCGGGAGGTGAGGTTGTGCTATTAACCTACCTAGCTCTCTCACACGTTCATGTGAAGGCAGAACCGTGCGGTTGTCGATCACGCAACGGCGGTCGTGATAATCAACAGTCAACAAAGGCATCAATGCGACATACCTAGTTTCGAAGAATTGCGCCATGCTGCATAAAACACAGTGGTGGGAGATCGCATCACGCACGTTGAGCACGGGAAGGCTGCGACAAGACCCTGGTCGCCGATGTGTTTCAACGGGCGGAGAACGCGCCGCGGGGCCCAATCCTTTCGCGAGCGGGCAATCTCGTGGAAACGCGGCTGCGGCGGCGAGGCGATGAAGGCGTGCTGGTGAGGAGGACGGGAATTATGGCACGTCTCAAGGAGGAGGAGCGGTTTGGGGCGTGGCTCGCGGGGAAACGCTATATGAAGAAGGGTAGTGAAGGGTTTGATGGGTGGGTGCGGCACGTGGGGACTTGGTGGCAATCTATCTCACGCGGAGACTGCTAACGATGGGGTATAAGAGACGCGATATACATGAGGCCGGACCATGGTCTTGGTGTTGAGTTTGGGGACAAGACGCGCGGTAAAGGAAGTATTTGTTCGATAAGCGCCGAGAAACATGCAGCGGCCCGACAGCCAACCAGCGGGGCCGCGTGTTGGTGACGGAGAAAGGGGAGTGCGTTTGCAGCTGGCGCGGCTAGAGATGGAGGCGAATAGCCAGTCAGAGGATGGCAGTGAAGGATGGGTCGGGATGCTCGAATGTTAGGATGAGGATGCGCTGGAGTCATCCTCTTCCTGATCCCTCTCTCTCTGATCCCTTGCGGCCCAGCTCAGCTCAGCCCTGCGCATACACGGACCCCTGGACGGTAGAGGGTGCGATCAGTGACACTGTGATGTCGCTATGGGGGTGAAACTCGGGGGTGGTTGTTTATGCGTCTTCGGTGCTCGTGGTGTCTCCGCTTTTTGGGCCCTCACAGCAATCTTTTCGGGGTCCGGGTGGTCATCAAACGCCTTGTGCGTGAAGGGCCTGGGGCGCTGCTAGACCGGTGGGTGAAACGCAGGCCCTGGCGTCGATTGGCCCGATGCAGGCCAAAGATTTATTGGAACAGCCCGCGGTGCGACTGGCTGGGCGACACTCAACCACAGCCCAGCCAGCGCTTGCGAACATGTCCCAGAGCAGATGCCGAAGAGGGCGAGCAGATGTCAGCCCGAGTCGACGACGATAGTGTGCTCCTATTCCGCCTCTCTCTGTTCTCCTCTCTCCTTCTTTTCTAGCCCTCAGCAGCACCCAGCTCCTCCGAAATAGCGATCTCGCCGCTGCGACAAGCTGAAACCACCGGCCGTGCCCCTTCACGGCAGCGATTGGCCCTTGTTGCGCCCCCGTCCGTCTCTCTAACAGCCCGGCCAAGCAGCCCCTCGTTCGAAGACAGACGAGTGCTGCTGACTCCGATCGAGACGGCACCGCCAGGGCTCCCTAACCTCCCACCTGCCCCCGGCGACCACCAAATACTCTGCACCCCGACGTGAGCGACTCTGTTCTCCTCAGCATCCGACCCTCCTCACCACCGCCGAAGAGCAGCACTGCACAACCGCAGACGCCGCACTCTCTCGTCGCCGCACGTCCAGCGGATCTCGCCGCGCTCTCCGCTCCTTCGCTTTCGGCCACCAGTTTGCTCTGTTGGCTCCGCCGCTCCTTCGCGTTTGAGATCGCTCTAAGAATATCTTCGCCGCCCTCCTCAGACACGCAAAGTGTTGCGCCTCCCATACCAACACAAACAAGACTCCCTTCATCTCTTTGCAACCCTCCTCCAACACCGGCCGCACCTCCAACGCGCCTCAAACATGACCACCGTCGCCGCGCCCCCGCTCACTGCGCCGCTCGCGCCGCCGCAGATGGACCAGATGGCCAGCCAGCGCACATATGCTCCCATTGCGCCCTTGACCACCTCGACGCCCAGCAAGTCGAGACCGCACACCGACAATGTTTCTCCCACCTCCAGCGACGGCTCATCGCACCCGCGAGGAGACGGGAAACGCTCGCCTAATTCGTATGTCTATTACCATTCACTCTCGTTCTTCCTCTTACCCTCCCCGCCACTCCCACACTCACCACTCCGCTCCTGCCAACATGGCCGCTCACAGATCGAGTCGCAGATCGAGAGGCCCGCATGCACCGAAGATTACTATAAAAAAAGAGGCTCCATCCTCGCCCGAGCTGCCCTCATCGCGCCACCGACCGCCAAGGTTGAATTTCTCCGGTAACACTACCCTCAACACCTCCGGCGCCCTCACCGCACGCCCATCCGCACCCCTCACCTCCAAAGACAGCGCCGGCCTAGGCATGCACGAAGTCGGCCTGGCTTGTCTCTCGCCCGGGTTCCATACCCAGGATCCCACCATGCGGGAGCAGCTTCAGCGGAGCATTGAGATGCGGGACCGCCAACGACAGATAATTGAGCAACGACAAAAGAAGGGTGGCAACGACGGCGAAGGCCTTCGACAAGACGCCAACCCGTTCCGCAATGGCATGAAGACACCCACCACCTCGCGGCGAAAGGGCCCTCCCCCCGGCCTCTCCATCGCCCCGCCGTCCCACAACCAGTTTGCCAACGAACGTGTCATCCAGTCCGCGCCGCTCAACCAATCCTTCACCGGTCTGCGCAACGGCCTACACCCGCCTTCAAGGCAGGTCGCCAACCAGCCCTCTAATCTCTCCCACACATCACATATCCACCACGTGCCCGCCACCCAGACAAACAACCGCCTACCACCCATCGCCTCCGTCTTCCCCGGCGAACCTCTCGGCGAGCCCCGCAACGTCTACAATAACAGCCCTGGCCACTCCTCGCACTCGAATATCCAGCCGCCACTGCCATCACCTGGCTTCCCGCATCAGAACAGCCAAGCTCCCACCTCAGGTCGACCCCGCGAGTACAAGTCAGCCGAAGAAGCAGTCCAGTCAATGTCGGGGGGCCGGGAAGATCTCCTGCCCCGAATCGTCCATTATGGCGGCCATCAACCTCCCACACCACCATCACCGATGCCGCCAAAGTCGGCTCACCCAATGATGCAGCACAGCATGCATCACGGTCTTGGCATGTCCGGCATGGATCTGCACCGCAGTGGCAGCGGGAGGAGAAGAGGACGTGACGAGTACGAGCGAGACATGGGAACTCCACCGCTCGGACGTCAAGAGGCAAAGAGGGGTCCCTTTGGCGAACCGCGAGACACGCCAGAGGAGAACCGGAGAAAGAAGGAGGAGTTCATTAGCCTATGCGCGAGAGCATGGGATCTTTTCCATTCATGATCGGAGGGGAAGAGTGCGGATTGACCCTTGATACGTTCCTTTGTTTTGTTGGGAGCGGGATTTACCTTGATCTCATTGGTATCCACGCGCGTTTTTGGAGTTATGGTTATTCCCCCGTCACGTTTTTCTTCTATCAATCTCTCACGTTTTTCGTAACTGAAAGATCATCTACGCTATCTACACTACCACATTTCTGCTTCTTACCTCGCTTAAGTCTTGGAATGCTTCTTCTTTGCGACTTTTGATCCTACACGTCAGTCCGTTGATTGGGTTGGGTTTTCTTTGCCTACTTCTACTATTGTTCCGCTCTATTGTCTTAAATCGGCGTACGTAATAGGACTGTGTAAGCCCGAATCGGAAATGTGGGTCGGATCATCGTAACTCTCGATTTTCTTTTGGTCTGCGAAATGAGCGATGGTGGTGACGGGATGGCCAGGGATGGGTGAAGATGTATGGATGGATGGGATGATGGGATCGATTTGGATGAACCTTCTACCTGCCATTCTTCGGAGATCGTGTATATTATCGTGGATGTGAGAGGGGTTTGGTGATTGGAATGGTGTAGTTGGAGAGTGGAGACAGAGGAATTGAAGTGCTCTATTATTTCGCCTCCTGCTCTGCACTGCTCGCTATGATTTGTGAGGTCGAGGTTCTGCTAACCTATACGACGAGCTACCTACTATCAACCCTCGGCTAAACGCCACGATCCTCTCATTTCTGCCCCGCCCTGAAATGACACGATCACGGGTTAGGAGAACGGACTCATGACGTTTGGGCTGGGAATGGTTCTAAATATACCAAAGAGGAGACGGCACCTCATTTACAGCGGAAAAGCCACTATAACAACAACAGACGTTGAGATAGAGTTGGCACATCCCTAACTATCGCCACCCCATCTGTTCACGATCTCGATAATGTACTATATATGTTCCTTGATCGCAGTACTGCGTGGCAATAATTCGTCCAGGAGCCAAGGAGATGGTGAGGAACGGGCGGGAGAGAACCACCGGCTCAACCTGCTCGTCTGAAACACCGGCTCAACCTGCGTGTTGCCAACTCGCACGCCACGGCCCGTTTCGTGTCCAAGTTTCCAACCTTTCTGCGCCACGCTACCGACACACCAACGGCTCCTCTTACACATGCTCCCCTATGCTCCAGCCACTCTCGGTCGCGAGTGCAGGGAAGCCTGGTGCTGCATTGAGATGGCCGCAGGGGGCTGGGGACGGGATGGATGCATCGTGACGTCGTCAGCGCGGGAACGTGTGGCAGCATGGGTTGCACAGCCATTTCGTCATGCTGGCCAGCTTTTGGGATGGGAGAGGCTGGGGGGAGGCAGGGAGCGTAATAAGAGGAGAGGCAGCCCGTTCTCGTCTTCTTCTGATTCGATTACTCCTCTTTGCGCAAAGTCATCTCCAAAGCGCTATCTATCTCCGAACCTTCAGTCTTTTCGCTTGATATTTCGACATTGCCTCTTTCACATACCTTTTCTTTTTGACGCGACGCTTGCGACTACTTTTGACAATGGGCGAAGGCAAGGATACTCCGCTCAATGAGTACGTGATTTCTCTTCTATCTCAGTTGTGTTAGAGCTAGGACGGTTCTACCATCTACTCCATCAATCGCAACCACCTTCTCCATACCCCCATCATCTCATCCTAATCCGCACCCTGCATCACGCCACTCCATCCCTCTCCCAAACCCTAACCCCCAACTAACATCCTTCAGGCTCCTCACCCCCTCCCTCGTAACCATCAAAGTCGGCCCCAACAACACCGAATACGCCCTCCACGAAGCCCTGCTCACGGCGCGCTCCCAATTCTTCGCCAAAACCTTCTCCTCCTCTTCAACCGACAAATCCTACACCCTCCCCGACGAAGACCCCGAGCCCTTCCAATCCTTCGTCCACTGGCTCTACTCCGCCCACACCCCCACCCCCGCCAAAGAAGCCGACCTCGATGTCCTCTACGACCTCTACCTCCTCGGCTCGAAATTCCGCGCCCGCGCCCTGCAGACGCAGGTCATGGCGCAGATCAAGCACTGGTACAAGGAGAGCGACACGTACCCCGGGCTAAGGCGGGTGCAGTACGTGTACGCGAACACGGAGGAGGGGAGTAAGATGCGGGCGGTGTTGGTGAGCAGTGTGGCGCGGGGGTTGGTGTTGAGGGGGGATGGGATCCCGCAGCATTGGGATAAGGCGCTGCGGAAGAATGGGATGTTGGCCGTGGATTTGGTGAGGGCGGTGCAGAGCTGGGGGCTGAGTCCCGAAAGGGTGCCGGATGCGAGGGCGGAGGAGTGGCCAGAGGTGAAGGACGATGACGAGGAAGAAGATGAGGAGGTGGAAGAGGAGGAGGATGAGAACACGGAGGTGGATGAGGAGGCGGGGCAGGAGCAGGCGCAGGGAGAGGATGTTAAGCAGGAATCGAAGGGCGAGGATGTGAAGAAGGAGGAGTTGATGGGGCAGTTGCCGAACGGGTTGGTCAATGGGGTGCATTGAAGTGTGCGGGGCGGAGAGAAGGTCGTGGAGGAAGAGGAGGCCGAAGAGAAAGTCCGGCAAGTCGACGAGCCAGAGAAACTTTCACCGAAGGTTCAATTTGAAGACATATCGCATACACAGCTCCACAGCCCGACTCAGACCACCACGAACGAGCAACCTTCACTGCCTCGTCGCCCACCAAAGCCTCGGCTTAAGCACAGGCCGAGGAGACGCAAGCCATCGATCCAGTGGAACCTACATTTCTTCCCTTAACCCTTCTTCAGGCCGGCGTTCTGGTTCCAAAAACACGGGATTGCGGACCGTAATGCTCGAATTGTTCCCCGTTCCAGCTCCTGCTATTCCATTTGGCTCAAAATGAGACTGTATTTGTACAAGTTACTATGTAGTTATCTAGGTTGGAGGTCCTTGGGCTTAATTTATTATGTATCCATTATTCTATCATCTAAAGCCTCGATTCAGCTTCTCCTGACTTTGACATCCAAATCTGAGTCAAGACGCTCAAGCCTGAAAGCGGCATCGCCCGTCCCAGAGCGCTAGTGGTACTAATATGTAGCTATAGTCCCCTTTGCAATGTATCAAATAAGACAAGATGCTGACTGGGATTTCGGCGATAATTGCGATTGGATATGACGGGGTCTCCAATATTGCTGCGCGATTGAAGCGAGGTGGATTTGTTAGCGCGCTGCTCCTTAGGTAGTCCTCCGGGCTATCTCAAAGTATTTCCTATCGAGAAAGCGAGATTCAGGAGTATTTGGTGTTTGATATTGAAGTTAGAAGCGTAGTGATCGGCGAAAGCGCCACATCACCAACTCGAAGCATATCCACTGTCTTTTCAGATTGTATTTTACACTGTGCTGACGTGACCTTCGTAATTCTCTTCGAAACATGCCAATCAGCAGGAGGCCTTTCGCCATAAATAAACGTGCTCCAAAGAGAATAGTGGTACTCAAGAAATAGCGAAACGTGACGTTAGCCGACGGAACACCCCACTTGGTCCAAGCTTGACGTCTTAGGTCTGCGTACCTCTTTGCCTCCTTTCATCTCATCTTCGTCTGCGTCTCTTCTTCTCCTACTTCATCCATCGCCATCAACCCATCCTGATGCGATCTCGGGGCCTGGTCTAGAGTAATGCTAGCCGCAAGTACTGTCCTGCCCGCGGTACCATTGCGATCTCTCGATAGAGCGGCAACCTATGCTCCCATCAAAGTAGCAACATTGCTTGTCTCTCGTGAGTCCTTGTAGGCGTTGCTGTATGATGGGGTGACCTGGACGCGCAAAGGCGCTGCGTAAGCGTGTGCGTTGCTGAAGATATGCAGTGCTCATGCTTCTTTGAAGGTTCTCTCCAACTTTCAAGAAATATGAACCGCTTCTTCCACGTCGCCTTCAAGACTGATAGCAAGAAGTTTTGTTGTCGTGCTCGTTTCTAAAAAAAAAAAGACGTTGTTTGAACAGTTTTAATCCAGCTGGCTCGTTCTAGGTGTAGATCTCTGAACCTGCTCGAATACCTACCTGTATCTGTGTCTTCGGAAGTTGCACCTGTAGGCCCACAATACGTAGGTCATCTTTTTCTAAAGAGAAAGGTTTCATCTTTAAGAAAGCTTGCGCGTCCTAGAGCTGGTTTAAAGGTAGTAAGTGAATTATAAGGTCACGTGACCAAAAAAAGGAAAAAGGCAAAAAGGAGAAGTCTGCGCGACTCGAACCTGGACTCAGCGTCTTTAAGTTTCCACCACCTGGGTAACTTTGGGCCATCTGAGCCATAGTGGCATGATCCTTTTATACCAGCTTTCCAGAATAATCGTATCTATAACCCTAAGTAATCATCATGTTCTACATCACAACTTCTCTCCACCGGCCCAGCACCTACGTCACAGTATATCTGGCTAGTTTAACGACGCCAGCAGTCGATGAAATGATACGGAACGTCGTCGGCCGCGAATTCCCCGAGATGCCAAGGATCACACATGACATTGCATTCACCAGTGCCTTGGAGCACGCGCGCAGCCTATAAGTCTGCTCCCTATCTTGCAGCCTCCCCAAGGTTCACTGCTCAAATACAAGGACTTAGCAGCGTCCCCCTCTGCACCCAACTTGCATCCCCCCCTTCGGTCTATGCCTATCTATTAGATCTGCCGCAATGGATCATGACTACTACGAGGACATGCGAAGGCGCCGAGCGCGTATACAGCACTTGCCAGACAAAAATCTGCTTCCGCCGCCACTTGCTTGGACGCAAGGAACAGAGACTGAAGAAGGAGCAACGAGCCATCAATCAAGTCAGAGTCCAGAACCCTCCCCGTCCTCCGTTCCCATCGCTACACCATCCGCCGAGGCGCAGAGCCAGTCGCGCAAAGCAATCCAGCCTCCAGCGAGCCCTTCGACGTCAATCTCACCTTCCAGTCTACCCAGCGATCGACCCCAAATCCAAACAGATATGTCACCTATGTCAAGCCCAAGGGGAACGAAATTGGCGGCAGTATTGCAATCGCCAGGTAGTCCGACACATCCTAACACCGTGCCAGAAGCAGATGGCGAGGGATACAATCCGCCCGTGCCTATAGCTTCCCCAGCAAAAGTACATCAAGACTTAGCGCCAGCAAATCAATCATCAGAGGGCTCCTCCAGTTCAAACGAACCCGTGATTCCGGAATCAGGCGAGCCCATATCCCCCTCTCCCCAATCCGGAATTGAACAATCCGCCCGCGACCTCTGTCACGCTTGTAATGAGTCAAGGTCACGGGAAGAGTTCGTCAGAGAAAAGCCCGATATGGGGGTTTGCAATTTGTGCGTAGCAAGAAGATATGTGCAACCGGTTGGTGTTGTGCACGAGGAAGACGAGGAAGACGAGGAAGACGAGGAAGACGAGGAAGACAAGGAAGAGGACAAGAGGGAATGCACGAGCTGTCTCTACAGCAGGCCAAGCTCCGAGTTCGCGAGAAATGGGCAGGAAATGGTCGTCTGTAATCGGTGTGCAATATATCAGGTCAAGACGCGCCGGCGAAAGAAACAGAAGAAGAGGCGACGGCCTGCCACGAGTCAGAATCCGCAGCAGGATGAGCCAAAACTGGAGCATCATTGTAACAAATGCATGACAAAGAAACCCTGGGATGAATTCGAACGTCTGGACCAGCGGACCAGCAAAGTTCATTTCCATCTTAACTGTAACCAGTGTGACGAGAAGATCCGGTCGCGCATTGTCGATAGGGTTACCGGCCCAACAGAACTTCCTCAGTTGATTGATTTAACAACACCTCCTCAATCGATTGTATCAACAGAACCTCCTCAGTTGATTGATCTAACAACACCTCCTCAGTCGATTGTTTCAACAACACTCCCTCAGTCGGTTTCTTCAACAATTACACATCGGAATAGTATCCCTCCAGCTACTGCTCCACCCCCAAGCGCTCTGTCAGAGGAGCACACTGTGGTACAGCCCGCTAGCCCATACATTGTCCCTGTCTATCCAGGACTGGTATCGGCGGCAGAATTCCTTGCTCGTTTCTCCACAACAACGCCTTCTTTGGTTTCACGCCCGGCTGCTTCCATCCCTTTCACTGCTCTACCTCAACGTGCACTGGTTCCGCAAAGTTCTACGCTCGCTGTGGATGCTTATGTTCACCTGGATCCATCACCTCAATACCAGTCAGCAAACCTGGCGCAGCCAGTGGCAGCGCTTCCACGCCCACCTCGTCGGCAACCGCGAGCCCGTACGGTACCAGAGGAGAAGCGGCCCGGCCACGACTGGTGCACATCATGTAGCAAGTGGCATCCTGAGTCGGACTTCGCGAGATCTGGAATGCGGTATCTCAACTGCAATCATTGCTTCCTCAAGAAGAAGCGCTACAGAAGCCGCCAGAAGCTAAAGGCGCAACAGAAGCAGGCCAATCTTCAAGCTCCGGCCCCAAGCACGGCTAGTAGGGTCGATTTCGCGGTTCCCGACAATGCGGAGGCAAGGAAAGGTTGAGATTAGGACGAGGGTGAGGACGATTGGCAGGCTACTGAAGGGGTAGGGGGGTCCGCGGCGACCTGTAATAGTAGTCAGAAGGCTATGAATCAATCATTGAAATGAACGCTTCCATCTCCAACATCTGTGAGATGTCTATTGCTTGAGGTCCTGTGTCTAGACACGCAATTTTAGTTTAATTGAGTGCCGCTTTTGGAAGCTGGATACCACTGTCAGGAGTGAACTGGTGGGTATAGCGCCGCTGGATCAAAAGGTAGCATGATATGCGCGGCATGAATCTTTACATCCTCGCGCGAGGTCCTCTGTCTAGACACGCGAGTTTAGTCTAATTGAGTGCCGCTTTTGGAAGCTGGTTACCACTGTCAGGAGTGAACTAGTGGGTATAGCGCCGCTTGAACAAAAGGTAGCCTGATATGCGCGGCATGAATCTTTACATCCTATTCTCCAGCGCGTGAGTTTGTGCGGGAGACCCTCAAGACTATTCTTAGTGCCGCAGTGTTTTCGACCGTACAGTTCAATTTCAGGCACGCTGTGAATCTGCAATGTATTTCAAATCTCAGTAGCTATGTGTACTTTGTTGCGAATAGGGTAGTACTCTTACAGGCCTTCTGAACATACTCAGAATTCTACATAACGATGTAACATACCTAGGGCCGTGAATCAAGCGCCTTCTGTTCTTCTACTATATCTTGAAATAGAGTAGCTTGTATACCCAAGAACGTAGATATGCTACTGCTGATGCCCTCCCTTTGCTCGTTCGACACCACTGTTAGGGTTGCTACGACGCCGGCCAGTTAAAAGGTAGCCTAATATCGACATCATTCACCCTCGACCCCCTGAGCTTGCACATTCCCCAAAACCCACCAACTCTATCAAAAGCTCACTATCACCCACCCACTTTCCAACACTACCGCCATGACATCGTCGCAGAGGCCTACGAATACTACTAGTATGCACCTTTGTCTACCTATACCAGTATACCAATGAATGGATCTGCAAGCTAGCTTCGTATCGTACGAACTCTCCCGGGCTGTTGGACAGCGAGTACGGACCCAAGGCGACGTTCATTCGGACGAGCGAGTGCGACTCGGCCTCACACCAGAACGCCGCGGAGGTTTTGAACGGAGCAGGTCCGCTTCGCGGAATCTTGACTAGCAGCAAGCAAATCTCTGCTGAAGTGAGCCATCTGCTCTACAGGAGTATGGAGTTCCGGTTTCAAGAGTCTGGCAGCACGTCGAAACCAACCAACCTCGAGCGGTTTGCCAAATCTCTTACAACGGTCAACCGGAATGCAGTTCGTCGGATCACGCTACATGGGAGCCCATTGGACTCATTCTGTTTCTTTTGATATTGACTCTGAGAATGGCCGCATTGGATGCGCTGCATTGATTCTCTTTCCATCCTCCGTGCAGGTGGAACTCAGACTTCCACACCGGCGTGCCTACGACCCATACCGTGACAACGGTGCGGATTGTTGGCTGAAGAGGAACTGCTGGCGTCAGGTCGTTGGGGATGTTCTATGGGAGGCGAAGGAGATATTGGCTTATTTTGACGAAGGCAACGTCCGATTCACTGGATGCATTAGCCCTCAAGTTCGCACAATGTATCTCCAATTATTGAGAGACATCAAGGCTGGCCGGCCATCGCAGATCTCGTCTCGAGATATCCTGGGTACTTGTATGGAATATGCGCGTTTCGTCCACTTGCGCTGTTGGCCATTTCTGGGCATGCCGAGACGATAAGTGCGTTTGCCAGGGTGTCTTGGACACTGAGAATGACGAAGCGTAGAGGATGGGGTTGAGATTCTCATAAGTGCACATGAAGTTTCCGATATAAAGGGTAACGCAGTTACCATTAGACTTCCTCTTGGCTAGATGGCGTTATGGCAACGGGGGTACTCATAATAATAGCATATAGCTATCAAATCGGCACCTGAGAAGGTGTAATAGCCATGTATCCAGGTTTTGCAAAGGTATCCAGGAAGTGATTATCAACGCTATTGATATCAGGCTTCCTTCTAACTATCTAGCGTTATAGCAACGGGGGCACTCTTAACTTGGCATATAGCTTCTAAACTGGCACTTGTACAGTGGTAAGTCCCCATGTGTAGGCATTTGAAGCGCTAAGCAAGATAGGAATGGAAGCACAGTTGATTTCAGACTACCTCTTATCCAACCGCCTACTCATCAGCTAGGCCACCCTTGACAGTGACGCGTTGCTTCCAACGTAACACTCACATAGTCGTGATACTTATCTATTTAGGTTTTAAGAGGTCATACGTGATGTATAAATTAATGCAGTGGAATCCAAGCGTCCTTTTACCCGGCCGACATCATGCCAAAGGGGCTACCCCCAGTAGTGGTATCTAGCCTGTAGAGACCAGCTCACATAGTAGTAAATGCCCTTGTGTAGGTTTTCAGACCGGAAAGCAGGATGGGAAGCGAGACACAGTTGATATTAGGCTACCCCTTGACCAGCCGGCATTGTAGCAACGGGGCTACCCCCTACAGTGGTATCAATCCTGCAGCGCAGGACTCGCATAGAGGTATCTTACCGGGTGTAGGCATTCGAAACACTAAGCACGGTGGAAAGAGAAACACAATCGATATTAGACTACCACTTGATTAGCCGTCATGGTAGCATTGGGGCTGCCCCTGACAGTGGTATCTAGGGAGCGTGCGCGGAGCTGATGTCATTTCACTTCTCAATGTTCTCGAGACTATCCTTTGAGGGGCTGGTCATTAGATGGTAGCTCTATGGGGAACAACGGATCATCTGGAAGAACACTGGTAGTTCTTTGGGCAAAGCATGCAGAGTCACCCGGGTTGTCGGAAAGGCTTTCTGAATATTCTACCTTATAGAGGATATAGGTTCTATGAGGGTTTATTTTCGTAAAATCCACGACTGTTAGGGTAAGTTCTTTCGAAACAACCCGACGAGGGGGCTCGAGCACGAGTATGAACAATCTAAACTGATTTCTTAGATGAATTTTTGATTGAGCAGTACTAGATAGACTAGCAGGCGCAAGGAGAATACATCTGGACCATCCACTAAGTTGACCTGCCCTTCTTTCGCGAGCCTAAGTATTGTCTTCTTGACTCCTTCGTAAGCACCATCTACATACCAATCGTCAGCATTTGCTTGCAGCTTTTCACGTCATAACTATATCACTTGCCTATGACCTGCGTACTTGCATAATGCAGATGAAGAGGGCGGCAATAACAATGCCTACAACGACAGACGTGACCAAAGCCACTAAATCGATCTCTTCGTTACTCGCAGTGGGTTTGGTCGCAGTACGTTTGGTCGTAGTCGAGGCCTTAATGTTGGTTGGCGGTACAAAGGCTTCCGTATAGCACTGGCGGGCCATTTTCAGTAGTCCCTCCAAGTCACGACGACTGACAGAATCCCGCTCATAGTGGTAGAGGGCGATGTCGAATATGGCGTCCAGCTTCTTCACGTACCGCTCCGCTGAGCGGGCTGCGGCAGCACTCTTCTCCATTTCGAACTGTGCCACTTGCTGGAGGAGGTCTTCTATTTGGGTGGTCTGGTCCTTAATTTGCGCCTTCATTTCGTCGATGCGTGCGGACGCGGTTGAGAGATTATGGAGCTTGTGGTCTCTCGTACTGGGATCCTTTGTCATGTTGGGAGTGGAGGAAATTGGGGTCGTGGATTCTTCCAATTTGTAGTGCGAAGGGGCTTCTTGATTGATCATGTTGGGTGAAAGTATTGATTGAGGATGAGATGAAACTACGTGGATGGAATATGAAATTGCGTCGTGTTCTTTTCAATGGCATTGCTACCCATGGTTCGAAGCAGTGGGGGTACCGGATTTGACATGAGCGCGTCTTAGCCAAGCTGATGGTCATTCTGAAGAACTACTTCGAGTCTTTGTTTGAAGCTTAGTACAGCAGATAGCACAAGTTGCGCGAATGTTGCCACGATGCATCCTGTTTAACAGATGAGAGGTCGTGGAGAGGAGATTAGAGGCGAAATCTTGTCTCACGTGATCGCCGGAGCTTGCCCGCAATGACCGAATGCTGGGATGTCTCTGAACCATCACATCACCAGGCAGCTTCACCCATGCGCCATCACGACTTCTTCATTCCTCCTGACATATCCACCCTCGCCATCACAGCCATCAGAGCCGCGACCCAACCCTCGTCAATAACTGGATCACTGTGAAAAGACCCAAGCTTCTTCGTTATCTTGGATCCACGGAGCTGTCTTTGAGTAGTGGCTACACGCATTAACCTCTCCTGCTGAGCTCTTTAGCTCCAAATGTCTCAACCATGGGACTACATAGCAAAGATCGTCTCCCTCGGCGACTCTGGCTGTGGTAAATCCAGCGTAAGTGTGCATGCCATTACGCCACTGCACCCTATCTCTGGAAACCATGCTAATATACCTCCAGTTGACAGTCCGCCTCTGCGAAGGCCGCTTCTCTCCCCACCACGACGTCACCATCGGCGTCGAATTCGGCTCCCGCATCGTCTCCGTCGGCCCACCCGCCTCCCTCGCCCTGGGCATCAACAACCCCTCCGCGAAGCCCTCCACTTCCTCAGATACATATCCTACATCACCGACCAAGCAACAAGAGCAAAAGCACATGAAACTCTCGCTCTGGGACACCGCTGGCCAGGAAACATACAAATCGATAACACGCTCTTACTTCCGCGGTGCCTCCGGAGCCCTCCTCGTCTTCGACATCACCCGCCGCGCGACCTTCTCCTCTGTTACAGCATGGCTACATGACTTGCGACAGATAGCGGAAGACGGTATAGTAGTGGTGCTTGTGGGGAATAAGAGCGATCTCGCTGGGTCGTCTCTGGTCGCGCCGTCGACAGGTTCGCAGGATCCATCAACGAGCGGGAAAAATGAGAGGCAGGTGACGATCGAGGAGGCGGAGGAGTGGTGCCAGGCGAACGGAGTTATGCAGTACGTCGAGACATCTGCAAAATCGGGCGAGGGGGTCGAGCGAGCGTTCTTGGAGGTCGCGGAGCGCATATATCAGAATATTGAGGCGGGAAGGTACG
This sequence comes from Lophium mytilinum, assembly GCA_010093605.1. Classification (NCBI taxonomy): domain Eukaryota; kingdom Fungi; phylum Ascomycota; class Dothideomycetes; order Mytilinidiales; family Mytilinidiaceae; genus Lophium; species Lophium mytilinum. The sequence continues at coordinate 1,646,387 of MU004195.1, read as the reverse complement.
ATCTCAATGATCGGAGATCGGGCGTGAAGGGGCCTGGTGCAGGAGGAGGGAATACCGCGAGGACGGTGAATTTGGGGATGAATGATGCGGCTAGAGGGAAGGCCGCTGGGGGAGGGTGCTGCTGAGAGGACTTCTTTGGTGTAAAGTACCTAAGCACAAGGCGGTGTATTATATGGGTAGCGCGAGAGTTCGGGGAGTAACGGCCTGCATCAGTTCGGCGCCGCATTTGCATACAGGATAGTTCACTATTTTCGTCTTATACCTATGATATCTATCTTCCCAAAACGCTCCCCTCAATGTTACGTTCCCTTTCGGCTAGCCGACGTTGTAGCAACCGGGGTACTCCTGACAGTGGTATAGAGTATCCAGAGTGACACTTGCACAGTTGTGATATTCGTATATCTACGCTTTTAACCGTGTATACGATATGAACGATAACGCAGTTAATATTAGATTTCCTCTTAGCTAGCTCGCATTATGGCAACGGGGGTACTCCTAACAGAGGCATATAGCTTCCAAAACCGCACCTAAGAAGGTGTAAGACGGTGCTATAAGACAATGGTGTCGTGCAGATTCGAACAGTGCATATGCAGCACTACTGACTCTATTGGTTGTACTAGAGTAGACGCGTGGCAGCATTGACATATTCACATATGTTCACTATTCCTACTCCAGAAAAAGTTGGCCCGGCTAGAGCAGTCAGTAGAAGACTGGATGATACGAAGTGCGCGCGCCTGCTGAAAAAGGGGGTTAGTGTATTTACTGGTCACCAACTCTGTATTTAGGCTCTTTGCATGCTTTTCAGGTCAGAGTATTTGCCATAGTTGAACATTGGAGCGTAGTAATGAAGCCTTGGTCTAACTACCGTCACCCTTCTCTGCTTCCATGATCCTTTGAGCCTTTGACTCCTCCCGCGAGAATTCAATGACTGAAGTTTAAGTTTGCTTGCTACTGTCGAATAACCCACTGTCATATATGGCTATTCCAAAGACATGATGCCCCAATCTTTGAAAACACCTTGACGTCTCTTCAACAGCATCAAATTACTTGATACTGCACCTCTTCAATAACCTGCCGGAGCCCTGACCCCCTGGCATACACACCAGTCGTCACGGCAGGCCCTCGAAGTCCGGGTAGTACAATGATGGTCATCCAGGCCAACAAGCCCACACAGTCCACGTATGTCTTCTTCGGCGATGTTGGAGGGCTGTCCGAGCTTGATATCCTTCAGCAGCTGCAAGAACTTGCTCCGCAGCTCCAAGCTGATGCAACCAGTCAATTGTAGGTCGTCAAAGTGCGCTAGAGCCGTTCGCCCTGACCATAGAATTTCTCCGAGGACGCCCCGCCAGCAGCGCAATTTCAAGCCCCAGTCCGATCCATCATCCCATCCGCGACTGTACTTGCGTCGATGCGGCAGTCGAATTTCGAGCTTCAGTGATGGCAAAAATTGATGAAATGGTTTAGGGTTCGACGCGAAGAGTCGCATGGCTCTACGAAGTTCGTCTGGACTTGATTGGATTGTGATGTGGCGTATTGTGTTGCGATGGACCGTGGATAGTGCTGTTCCGAATCGTTCCAAATTACTGGGTATGTCGTCGTTATCGTAGAACAGTGTCTGGAATCGAAAGTCCATCTCTTTCCAAAGCAAGTCATTTGCTTCATTGTTGACCTGCTTGTTCGTCGTGAGAAGCCCCATAAGGGGTGCTGCACCGTCGATGACATGGTGTCTAATTGAGATCCATCTGACCTTCGGAGGCGCCGTTCGCACATGTGTACCCGTCGCTCCGAACTCGCTATTGAGTAAACCGGGAGAAGATGACTCGAACCAATACGTAGTCTTGACATCCTTGTGGTGTCCGCCGTATTGGTATAGATACACAACAGTGCCCACCAGATTCTGGTAGATCAGGTTCCGTAGCTCTGCTGGAAGCGCTAGGAGTCGAAAGTCTTGCCATTGCTAAGCCACCACTGATGTTGCTCCTGGTAAGCCCACGTGCGATCCAAGCCAGAGGATATTTCGTTGACGATGGGCCGAGTAGCAAGAACGTCCTGTATGGAAACCCAACTGCCCTTCACCCTAGCCTCGACCTTTGACTGTTGAAGGCGCATGCAGAGGGCCTCATTCCTGCCAGCATGCTCCAGGTTAAAGAAGATGTTGCGTTGCAATACGTTAGGCAATCGCTTGACTACCACCGAGTTGAGATAGTTGAGGAGGTTTAGGTTATTGAAGGCATGGACCTCTTTTTCTACTGCCTCTTCGAGGTATTTGATGCTCGGTTCGTTGGCAGATGTCGTACCTGCCCGGCCTTTGAGTGCCTGTGCGAATGAAAGTGGCGGCATGTTCTCAAGTCAGCTTCCACAGCCTAAGAGGACTCAGAGAGCTATCAGGCCTGCCAACAGAGTCCCTTCGCAACGTTGACAATGTACCAGAGGACCCAAGGTGGCGCTAGGCTAAGGTATACAGGCCTAATGACAGCGAATGTGTAGATTAAGCCTCGGTGTATGAGGACTGCCACGCTGTGGCTAGATATCAGTGATGGAGGTGGGCCGCTAGACCGTTCCAAGGACCTATACGTCAACAGTGTCAGTCCTGTGAACTCACCGAGCCATCGCGGACGGCATCGTCTACGGCTTTCAGAAAGAGGTATAGGCTTACTTACCTTAAACCGCAGGCGGTGCCCAAGGACTCCACAGAAATCGATACCTTGACACTGTATGCGAAATCGGGACGAGCGTGGTGGGTCGAAGACCAGTGGCGGTTCGAAGAACGGTGGTGGGTCGGGGAGCTTGGTGTCCAGAAGAACGCGTCCGAGTAGCTGTATAAATACCTAGGCGTCTGTTGGTTCGCGTTTGTAGAAGTAGTGAATGTATAATATAGCATGTACAATCTTAGGCCACAAGTCTGGGCACACGGACGCATCACAGCTCGGCTTCAATTTGCCCACTCAACACCACCGTTAGGGGTAGCTTGGCTGCCGAGCAGGCATTTAGGCAAGAGGCAGTCTAATCGGCACTGTTCAAGCTTGACATCTCCGTTAAGTCTTAGAGACCCTATGGGGGTACCTCAAGCAGTGGCGTACCAGTGTGCCTGACACCACCGAGAGGAGTAGCCCAGCCAGCTAATAGGCGGTGAATTGCGTAGCAGTCTGATTTGCACTGTCTGGAACTTGACATCGCGGCTAGAGTTTTAGGACCTTATGGGGGTACCCCAAGCAGTGTCGAAGCAGTGTGACCCATACTTCTGGCTTGTGACTGTACCTCAGGGCGTTTTCAGAATCATCGATCGTCTAGAAGACCGGCGTGTTGAACAACTGTTAAACTCGTAAGCCCAACCTGGAGAGTGCCAAAGGCATGCCATAATTTTGAGATAACGTTGCACTGATTGTTGTAAGAAAAGATTGCCCTAGCCTAGGACAGCCCGGACTCAACCATGGAACGATCTGATCTTGAGTCATTAACTCACCAAACATAGACAGCGCTATTGAATGAGTCGGCAAAGATGACAATATTACAAATATACCTCTGCGCACAAAGCAGCCGGCACTTCAGGGGAATTATAAGCAGGTACCCAGACAGAAACCTAGTTAAGAAGAAATTCAACATACCTCCGTTTTCCGCTCCCACCTATCACAAAGGTCGAGTACTCCACACCTCGACAACTCGGATATTGCACCTGTTACGAAAGACGAAGAAGCACCTAGTTCATCGAAACCGTCGTTAACGAGCACAAGCCTCGAACACAATGGTATCGCCTGTGATAGCTTCAAGACTCGATACCCGCGAGCTCGACGACCAGGGCGATGTTGGTATAAAAGACGCAACACAAAAGGAGCTCGAAATCGCAGTACGGGAGGAAGTCCACGAATCCAATGATGCGAATTTCCTCCACTATCTCCACCGCATAAAGACAACACCAGTCACCGCCACATGGCCCGGCACATCCCACCGTTTCTTCAAATTCGAGCTCAAACTCGAAGGATTCCCGTGGTACAGGCCAAAGCCGAAAAGAGAATGGACAAAAACCGTATCATTGCGACTTGTGAACAGTCCTGGTGGGAAGCGCCGTAGCGTCGACGGTCGTGAGGGGGGAAGATGGATCCCACTCCGCCAGATTCTGCAGAATCGACCTATAGCGTTGCAGCCCACAGGAACGATAGGATATCAGGAGTTGAGGAACTGGTGGATAGCAAGAGGTGGATCGTTCGAGTTCCTTTCCCTACCCGGCGAGTTGAGAAATGAAGTTTATAAGTACCTGGTTTGTACCGTTGTCTACCCATACTCGTGGCGCGGGCGCAATGCCCTCCTGAAACTCACAGAATGGGATGGTTCAGGGTCGACTGGCCTGCTGAAGAGTGAACATGGCCCAATGGGTACCCACGTGCGCACGGCAGTGTGTGCCAGCACTAGCTTCAGGCAAGGGGTGTTAATCGGCGCCGCAGCCTTGAAGGGGCTTTTGTTGAGCAGCAAGCAGATATACTATGAAGTAAGCGGCCTCCTATGGAAGAGTATGGAGTTTCGGTTCCAAGAGCATGGGGACCAGAATTTCAAGCTGGAGCGGTTTGCATACGCAATCTCGAAAGTCAATCGTCAAGCCATCCGTCGCATCACCCTTCAGGCAAGCCCAAGATCTGTAGATGGATGGTTTGAGAATAGAAAGCGGATAAATACCAACACTTGTCGGTGTCAAGTGCTGCTACTCTTTTCCCCTTCGGTACGACTGGTAATCAAGCTGCCACATCGGTCTAAACACGACGATGAGATGTTCTTAGACCCATGCCAAAGAAAATGCTGGCGAGAGCTTGTTGGGAAAGTCCTTTGGAAGGGAAGGTTCATCCTGGCGCATTTCGATACTGTCGAGGTGACTGGCTGCATCAATCCGCAAGTTCGCACTCACTATCTCCAACTACTACAGGACCTCAGAGGTGGGCAGCTATCGACGGTCTTGAGTCATAACATAATGGGACAGTGCGTAGACGTTGGGCTGAAGCCGTGTATCAGGTTCTGTAGAGGAGCTTGTCAAGAGAGCTGGTGCGTTTGTCAGGGCGTTCTGCCGTAATTTCTGAGGAGGATACGGCCCGGAAGTTTGCACGTACATGTCGGGTGGGCCCAGCTACAACAGGTTTGATACTGCCCAGGCTTGCTGTCGGTCTCTAAATATAGTGAACAAACCAACATCTTAGCCTCGACGCAGTCCCAGTGATTTAACAAGGCATTGAGAAGTTCGAGCCGACAAACAGAATTGAAATGAACAGTCCATCTTGGATCTTATGATACAGCTCAAAGACAGTGAAAGTCCACAGAGGAGGCAAGAAGCCTTTTGCTACGCATTTGTGAATGTATTCAGTGACCAGTGGCTGCTGTCTGCTCATGCATGGAACCAAGTACTCCATATTCCAACCTGTGATGATGATTAGGTCGTGTACTTGTGAGAACATACTCACGGATGCTCACGTCCAAACGCGTCTCCACAGGTCTATATACTTTGTATTTCCACTGCGTATGGGTCATCAAAGCGGTGCCTAAGCTTTGGACTGATAGAGCTTGGTGGTGTGGAACAAACCGTAAATTCGCTGGGCCATATCCGATCCCGGTTCCCCTCATTCGCCACCGCCAGCGAGGTATTCTCCTATCTCAAAGTCTACACTCCTGCCGAGTTTTGCAACATACTCAAACCCATAATTGACCCTCCACTTGCTCCCTGGGTCCAGCACATCTGGTCCTGCAGCTCCTGTTCTCACAAGCAATCGAATAGAAGACAAAGTCGCGATCTGAGTGTATATATCCGCCGTCTGAGCTAGGTCATGTGGCAGAATTGCATGTAGAATGCCTAGTAGCCTATCCAAGGAAAATGGCGAGGGTGTAAGTAAATGTCGAGGTATCTTCCGGTTCTTCGCAACGCGGCCTGTGTTGTTGTTCCTCCGCCGCCGCTTCTTTTCACTAGCCTTCATGAAGTACACATTGTCCTGGCGGGCCGGATTGAAAGAGGCGAGGTATGCGGCGCATAGGAGATATTTGGAGTAATACGGCAAATCGTGGGTGGGTGCTGCGCTTACAACGGTAGCAGACTTGGGTACGATTCGCGATACCAACGCGTCTTCGCCTTGGAAGATAGCACGTCGGTGGACCATTAGGCGGGAGAAGTCTCGGGTCCCGAATGTACCATCCACGATTGGAGCCACGAATGGTCGCCAAAGTCTCGTACAAACGGCGCGATAACTGACTAAATCTCGCGCAGCGCCCTTCGCCAAGGAATCCCAGACTGCAGCGAGGAAGCGTCCCCAAACCCAGGCATTATCCTCAGCCGCAAGATCTTCGGTGTATTCCAGTTCCGGGTCGGGCGGTTCGAGGAAGATGGGTGGTGGATCGCGGGAGAGAATAGTGACGCTTTCGTCGCGGGTGTAGGGTGGGAAATGGACGTGAGGTATGCCGGTCTGGTGGAGGGCGGAAGGGTGGGGTACGGTGATTATCATGACGATGCTGAGGTTGGGAATCTAAAGACTTTGTTTAGCTGATGTCGACATATCTAAAGCCATTGTTCAGCTCACCAATTCCCCAAATCGTGCAAGAGCTGGCAGTAAGGTGGGTGGAGCCTCGCGCTGCTTGTCTATTCCATCAAAGACCAATGCGAACTTATCTCTGCGTTCAAAAAGCCGCTGTAGATGTGTGGATAGAGCGCTGATATTCTCGCACCGAGCGTATGGTTTTCTATCCAGGTTTCTCTTCGAAGAAGCATCTACTGCATCGAGGCATGCAGCAAGCGTGCGCTCCAGGAGGTGTCGGCCAGTAATGCATTCTCGGGAATTGACTATCGCGTGAGAGATAGTGTTCTCTTCGAGCACGGCCTTAATAAGTGATGATTTGCCCGTGGCATCGAGGCCATGGGCGACGAGAGTAGGAGGACTAGGGAGAAAAGGCTGGGAGAGATCAGTAGGGCTTTCACGCGTCAGAATGGTCTACGAACCGAAAATAAACACGAAAGCTGACGTATCTGAAGCTCTCTGCATGGAAAATGCGAGTTTAAAGTCGTTAGAAAAAGTTCGTCGGGCAACATGGTGGGCTGGATGATTTGAAGTATTTCAACTGGTGAGGTTAACGCGCCTTTAGGTCGGACTTTGGTGCGCGATCATGTGCTTCTATACTTTACGAAACATCTACAGTTCGTAAATTAGCAGTGAATCTCTGCTATTGGATCGAGTTAATCCTCATAGTAGATGTTGATTACCTATATTTACAGTTTCGAGCTCTCAAAGAAGGTCACGTGAGTTATCTCTCTAATGTGAGCCCCCTTTCATCACTCTCACTAGACGCACATCTTACAAGGCAAACATGGTAGCTATATTAACTTTTATATCGTACACTCATATTCCTATGCGGAATCTACGAGCTACAGCTACACTGCATCATACCCTTATACTTCGGCACATCTCCACAAAACCGCTCTTCTTCACTCTCGTTCCATCCCCAACTCTGCTCGAAAGGGTTCAGCGCCATCTTCATAACGCCCTGGAGAACGTCGCGCTCTTTCTTCTTTTCCACGCGCTCTATGAGCTCGTCTAAGACCCAAGAACGAGGAATGAACTAAGCAATATCAGTAAACGCGTCGTACGAAATATGATCAAAGCTACATGAAACGAACCTTCGGATTGACTTTCGCCATTTCAGTCTCCCGCTCAGCATCCATGCCCGTGCCCCAATCCTCCTTCACCCTCTCCCCCCATTTCTCCAGCCACTTCGCAACTCTTTCTCTGGCCGGGGTCTCGTCCCGCGGCGGTTCTTTCGCAAAAAACCTCCCTGCAAGGTCTTTTCTAGCTTCCGAGCTCTCCAGTTCTTCTAGTTTGACTCCGCCCAGTCGTCGAAAGCAATGATGAAAGTCGAGCTCGTGCGCCTCCATCAGGTCCAGCCACTCGCTGAACAACTCCTCAAAATCACTGTCCTTGAATGTCTTCAGTCCCAGACGCAGCGTCATGAGCCGCTTATACTCTCCCATAAATACGGCCTTATACTCCTCCCCGGTCTTCTCAATCAGATTCTCTGCGCGTTCAACCAGTTCTTTCGCCTCGTCTTCCTGTATGCCCTTCTCCACGAACTGTTCTTTGTCGACGCCTGGACCTGATCCTATCAGCTCTCCCAACGCTTCGCCAAAACGAACTAGGTTCCACCAGATGATGGTGGGCTGGTTGCGGTAAGAGTATCGCAAGCTGTGATCATCGTGATTCGGGGTGTATGTGGGATCGAACGTATCCAAAAAGGCAAAAGGTCCGAAATCAATACTCAACCCCATAAGCGAAGTATTATCCGTATTCAGCACCCCGTTCATGAACCCGTACGCCTGCCACGCCGCTACCGTTTTCGCATTTCTTCGGACCACTTCTCGGTATAGCCGCGCGTATCTGTTCTCGGTGTCTTTGCCAGAACCTTCGAGTGTGTCGCGTGAGACCCCTGTGGTAGTTTCGGTGTTGAGAGGGCTGTCAGAGGCTGAATCGCTGAGTTTTGCAGGCAGAGCTTCCCACCCTCCGAGCACGTTCTCGGCGGCGTAGTTAGCGAGCTGGCGCATGAGTGGTCGATCTCCGCGCATGCGGATCAAATCGAAGGTGCCGAGTCGGAGCCAGGAGGGCGCGAAGCGGGTTACAATGGCACCGGGTTCGACGCGCTCGCGAACGACGCGGGAGCGCGGGCAGAGGGTTAGAGCGAGGGCACGAGTGGAGGGGATGGAAATGGCGTTGAGGTCTGCGAACGATTAAATGGTCAGTGTTGTTATCGAAGCGAAGTTTAAGCAAATGAAGAACAGAGGGGAGAAGGAAGGAAAGGGTACTATACACTCTGAGACTACGAATTCGCGGATGCTGGAGCGCAGCACTGCCTTTCCATCAGCAAATCGGGAGTAAGGCGTCTTTCCGGCGCCTTTGAGCTGGATCTCGTAGCGGGTGTTAGTCGCGGGGTTGGTGGTTTCGAATAGTGATATTGCGCGCTGAGATGGTTAATTCAATGGCGTCTTGGGATCAGAGAGAAGAGTTGTTGCATACGCCGTCACCCAGTTGTCCAGCCCATTGACCACTGGTCTTGTCAATACTGCTCACAAAGCGCGAGGTGCACATCAAGCATACAATTGGTAGCCTTTGGCCATCAGCATTTGCTCTTATATACAAATGGGGGAATGGAGTCTCACCCCCGTAACACTGTGCCCATGGATACACGCCCTCTTGTTTCTCATCATCCCATCCTATCATGTTGTTTCCAGCGACCACGCTTTTGAACTCGTCGCTGTTCTCTTCCCCCTCCGCTAGCCCTAGGTCATTCATCGCCTGCGCGCTGACGGCAAGGAGCTCGGGCGAGTGCGTTATTTCCGGCCGTACATATGTGTACAGTGCTCCCTTCACTAGCCTTGGGCCTAGGGTCTCTCGTGGTGCTTTATGCGAGTCGGCGGGAGTAGGAAACGCGGGGTCCGGTGGGAGCTTTGAGGTGAAGGTGTTGGATTTGGGGAGGCTTCGCATGGTGTAGGACGGAGTGGCGCTGCCGTTGCTGAGATGGGCTGCCATTTGGGCGAGTCGCATGAGAGGTGGTTTCGGTCTGTTGAGGAGCATTAAAGGAGAAAACGGAGCTGTGGTGAGGGAGAGGAGAGAGGGGCGACATATATCTGAGTGATGATGGTGGTTCTTCGCTCTGGCGTCATAGCAACTTCTACCGAGGCACTACTTTAGCAGGGTCCAAGTCTGTCTAAGCCTTTTTCATCGTCCTCCGAACCTCAACACCACAACGCGACCATCACGACAATATCATTGTGAGAGACGGCATGGACGGCCGAGAGATCCCGGGATTCCATTGGGGTAAGTTTTAGGAGCCCTTCAGACATTTGCACATGAGCTGCCCCCCTTGCTTCCGGTGCTTCGATCTCTTCAGATTTTTTTCTCGATGGGTCAAAAGTCCCTTTGCAGGCACTCGCCTGTTGTTTCACGAAATAGTCCAGGAAATCTACAAGCTGTTCAAAACGACCTCCTTTATCTTCGAAGTCCTGTAAGAAGCACCAGACCAGAAACTAACCATGTCTACCTAGACCCGGACAAGAAGAAATACTTCGCGATTCTTCCAGAACACAAAGGGCCGCGACCCCTGTCGAGGTATTCGAAAGACAATATTACAAAAGCCGATAAGCGTTTGAGCGTAGGTAGTATCAATCCAATCTCCCAATGTGGAGGAAAGAGAGGAAGCCATCTGACCATTATGCTAGGGCCGACAATGGCGGAAAGAGCGGGAAGAGAAAATGAAAAGACAGCGCGTTCAACGATCTAAAACTCGTCCGTCTCATATCAGCGCTCTCTGCATGAGGCGAGAGCTCGGGCTTCAGCAGCACATGGTCAGACACAAAGACCCAAGGCCAGACGCTTTTGTGGGCGGCCTTGAGGCTACCGTACTCCGGCTTCCTTCGGGCAGCTCTAGTAGGATTCTTTACTTTGACGTTGATCCTGTTACAAACGTAATTTATACGGCCAAATCGGACCGGACTATCGAGTCTTTCAGTTTGAAATCCGGACCCGTGCCCGTTTCGAGTCGTTCAAGACAGCTTGCTCAGCCGCAGAAGTTACCCCATGGCACCGACCTGGGAACCTGGACCTTGGCCGACTTCGAAAGGCTTGTTGGAAGCTCTCCCCGAAGTCCTCAAGAGCTACCAGACATAGAGCATCCTTACAAGAGATATCACTCAGGCCACCGTCTCCACTGCCTGACATCCGAAGTCTCGTCCATGAGCATCTGCCACAACGCTCGAACGCTCGTAACAACATCTCTGGGATCTGATCGGAACGCCTGTATCCATCTCTCGTCCCTCGACCATGCTGCAGGAATTTCTGAGACTTTCACCCCCAGCCAGGCTCGAACTGTCTGGACAGCCGCCCCATCGCCCTCGTCCGATAATTATCCACCGGTCGTCGCCGTCGCCGAGTCCAACGCAGTCAGATTACTGAATCTGTCCCCGGCCGGCGGATGGCAATCCTCTATCGGCTTCAAAACCTCTACCGACGCCCGTGCCCTTGCATGGCTCTCACCTACAATGCTTGCAGTAGGCCTCCGCGACGGCTCCGTTCACCTGTACGACCCCCGAAGCGAGGATACCCGCATATGCCTGAATCACCCACACATCATCACAAATTTGCGCCGCGCAGATGACCCCACGCGCCTTGTCGTTGCAGCTGGAAGAAATGAAATGCTTCTCTACGACCTCCGTATGACTATTGGGCGTGCCGATGTCAGGACAAAGAAGAGGAAGACGCGACCGGGTAGGGACCATTTCTCTGTGGCCGTACCGTCCACGCCCGTATTCAGATTCGACCACAGCTTTCCGCCAACCGACAGGCAGGCTATAGATGTACACAGCGAGCTCGGTCTTGCGGCTGCTGGGCGAGATGACGGAGCCGTGTGCCTTTACTCTCTCAAAACAGGCGAGTTGATCAAATCTTTCGTGCCTGCGCGCATAGATTTCCGTCCGGATGGCTTTCTACGCTTTGTGGATGATGAGCGAGGCGTGCCAAAGATCATGTGTACGAGAGGGAACGATGTCATTGAATTGGCTTGGTGATGCAGCTATTTGAGTGCCTCTTGGTACCAAAGACTCTGCGGAGGGCATCTTACGGAGTTCGGGGGCTGGTGTGCATGATACCCTGGGTAGTGAGATTTGATAAAAGTGAGTCTGTATACCTGCTGCTTTGTACTGCTGGACCCCTTGACAGTGCCGTGACAAAAAAATCGTATACTCTGAATGATCCATGAGTTCGCCGGGTACTTTCTCACGACGCCAATTTCTGCTCATTCCTTGGTAAATTTGAAGACTTCCGGATTGTGGGGTTGTGCCCCATGCTCTCTCAGCCAATCACGCTTCGTATTTTGTTGTTTATCCATTATGGCATACCTTGGTTCCTAGACAAGTGCGCTTGCTTATCACTCAGACTCGAATTCTCGTGGGTGTGAGAAAATGGGTCCGTCGTCTTCGGCGAAATAATCCAGCCAGACGTCTGCCCCTCCCTCCAGAAGACAGCTATGCGCAGAGCCCCTTCACCATGTTATTCATACTTTTCAAATACTGCAGAGACGTGCAAGCAAACCCGCATTTACGGTTCCTATTCCTTCATCCTCTGCAGTCACGTGATCTCTATCTCACAGCACGTTGTCTATCTCAAGGCGGGTTTAGATGTACTTCGGAAGCAGTGGCCGTCGCTCTTCTGGCTGCGATTATGGGACATCTTGATTGCCTTCCGCTCCCACTATCGCAGCTAAACTTAGAATAGCTGCTATCCAGGTAGCCCATAAATACAGGAATATACGTACACGCTGCCGAAGTTCGCTGCTGGAGCGCCGTGTATTAGAAGCTCGAGGCTGAGAATAAGGGCAACTGCCCAAGGCCATTCCAGGGCAATCAATTGAAATGAGATTCTAGGCGCATTACTTATTGAGAGGTTCTGTTTCTTTTCCTCGGCTTGTCACAATTTCGTGGAGATCTTGCCGATGTTCGTCGCATGTACTCCGACTTCGCAGTTTGGCGTTACTGCTCCATCAATACCACGCACCCCCTTCCTCATTCCTCTTAGCACCCTCAGGGTTCAAACTTAATATCCTCTGACCCGGAATGCTCCCACTAATCTCCGCCTCGAAAATCCCACTCAGCGCCCTCCCCCCAATGACCCCAAAAGAATCATACCCCTTCCCCTCTTGCATCTTCACTCCGTTCATCGCTCCCCATTCTCCTCCATCCAACTCCCTCCCATCCCCCAAATCCGCCCACCTTGTTACCGTAATCGCATGCTTAAACCGCACTACCTTATCCTTCTCATCCTCCACCATCTTCACCTCAACCAAATATTCGCTTGCACAGTCCTTGCACCGCCGCATAGGCCCGCACACTCCACACCCCCTAACCATCATTCCCTGCCCTGCATTACCTTGCATCCCTCTCAACGCCGCAGTTGCTGTTCCCTTCGGTCCCGAAGCCAGGACCTGCCGCACCCCTGCTTTCGGCCGCTCTGGGATATGGCTGAGCGCGCATTTACACACATCCATCAGCACGCCATCGCGCCAGTGCGCGCAGACGGAGAAGTAAGGCTCGTACTCCTCGCGGGAATAGAGAAGGATTCTCTCGCCTGTGGGCGTGAGTTTTGGCTCCGCGATGCACTGCGAAACTACCCTCATCAAGAGATGGTCGCGGTGCACCATGTAGCGCGTCGCGTGGCGCCAATTGCTGTGAGGACAGTTCCAGCGGCGAGAGAGGGAGGTGGTGAGGATGCCGTAGGTGGGGCCGTAGCGGTGGGCGCGGAGAGCGAGTTGCACGAATGCGAGGGGGAGGGCGCGGGCATGGGTTAGGCGGGTGCGGGGAAGGACGGAGCCGTGGACTTTTGGGCAGATGAAAACGGGGGTGGAGGTGTAGTCAGCTGTTAAGCGTTCTTGACCTGGATTGAGGCGGAGATGGTAGGTTGCGCAGGGGAAGCAGAGGAGATGGAACGGGAGAGTAGGGTCAAGGTACTGGAGGAAGCGGAGGCGGGAGGTACGATTTTGGGGGGCGTTTAAAGCGACCAGAGAGGATGTGCCGAGTTTCAAGATCAGGGTCTTGCTCGTGATGGTGAGCGCGGCAGCAGAGACGAAATCGAGGTGTGAGAGGATGTGTTTCCAGAGATCAGGGGGAAGAGACGCTATCATGCGTTCTCGTTGGGCGATAAGGCGGGGATCGATGAGAGAGGCAAGGATGTCGGTGTCTCCTATACGTCTAGCTATGTCGATGGTGTCGGTGATGGAGTTAAGTGCGCCATGCTCGACGAGGCTGTGGAGTAGCTCGGTGCTGTCGACTGGTCTGGAGTCTCCTACCAGGGTAGATGATTGACTGAAAATGGAGTACTGGCGCTCTCCGAGTTGCGGGTCAATGGACTGGCTTCGGTCAAGGCGGGTTTGGCGGTTTGATTCCCATATTTCCCCTAGAGTCTGGAAGTTTGATGGGTTTTGGGTTTTGAGATTTTGTTGGGTGTTTTTCTGAAGGGCTTTTTTGCGGAGTTTTACCACTAAATAGACGGTTACATTGATGCCCTGGACTATGGGAAGTATGCTAGGGGTTACTCTTGTGTTTCTTCTATTTTTCAATACAAATGAGCAGCAAATTGTCGTGATGTTATTGTCGACAGTCGAGCTGAGAAAGTCGGTGCTTTCGGGAGCTCCGGAAGTATGACGCCAGCGCAACTTTAATTAAACGTCACAAATCTTCTCCTCCCTCCTCCATCTACAATACTTCGTAGATAGTCAAGCTTCGCCTAGTAAAGCTTGTATGCGACCGTTGTCTCCTAGGCTATTGCCATGAGTCAGTCCTTTCGTCGCCAACATGCACGAAACCGCCTGTCATAGTATGAGAATATGTTCACTACTTCATGGTTTCTTAGTTTCTTTAGATTTTGAGGCTACATATATCTCTTTCTGTTTTAGCTTTCTGCTCGTATCTCTTTGTGTGGTCATGAATAAGGTGTCAATTCTGCTAACCACAAGAGAAAAGGAATACAGACCCCGTCATCTAGGTATATAGACTAACCTCCACCTGGCACTATTGATCGAAAAGCCACGTTTCAATGCTCACATGTCTAGAGCAGAAAAGCCGACATCTATCACAAGAACTCCTCTCTTTCCGGGGTCCATTTTCAGCTTGTCTCTGGTGGTGGGTCTCCCCGGCAAACACACCAGCTATCTCCGCAACCCATCTCGTGGAGATTTCCGCCAGCACACATCTTGTCACCAAGCCCGATCTGTACGCATGTTCGGCGGCATATGTCAGCTTCTAGAATTTTGGATATGCCTTGAAGCTTGATATCCTCCAAGAGCTGGAGATAAAGAGTACGCTGCGCTGGCGTGATACATCCTGTTATATGAACCTTTCCTATGTCGAAATGTGCAAGTTCGTACTTTGCCGGCCACAAAATCTTGCCAACGAGCTCTCGCCGGCATATTCGCCCGACTCCAGGCTCGGACCATGAATTCCCCGGTTGGCAGTGCGGCAACCTGATTTCTAGTCGCATAGACGGATGAAAGCTTCCAAGACGCGGGCAGTGTTTGCGAAAGAACTTTGGCATGCTTGCTGGGCAGCCGTGAAACGTCATCCGACGAAGTGCATGGCGACCAAAGGGGGTTAATCTGGCCTCGAATCGTCCAAAAAGTTCCGTACTAGAGAAACGAAACTCCATCCCTTTCCACAAGACCTTATTGACCTCCTCGTGGACTTGATCATTTGTAAGAAGAAGGCCTAATGGACTACCCGCACCATTCAGCATCTCAACCCCGCCTTTGTGGGCGTAATTTCCCGATCGTACGAAAGTGCCTGCTGATCCGATCTCGCTCCCGCTAAGCAGACCCGACTTCAATTGGGAGGCTTCACAGTATGGTAAATAGCCGTTGGAGAGCCATTGGTAGGGATAAGCCGGTGCGCAAAGTAATTGCTCGTAGATGGCAAAGCGTAACTCTTTTGGAAGCCCTAAGAGATCAAAAGTCTTGCCGTTGCCGTACCACCATTCTTGTTGCAGCTGAAATCCCTTCTGGCCACCAACAGATATTTCAGCGTTCAACAAAGGTCGTGTCTCAAGAACGTCGTGTAGTGGGACCCATCCCGCACCAGATCGCAGCTCGACGGAACGCCGGTGAGTAGTAGAAGATTTAAGAAGTCGCATGGAGACACGCTTGTCCCAGCCGTAGATTGTCTGTATCTTCTCGATGCTTATTTCCCATCTCTTGTTAGGGGTGCGTTTTGGTTCGAGCCATCTCAAGTCCTTGGTGATACTGGGTCCGCTGAGCTCGAAAATGTCATCGCCGCTGTTGGCGTCGCTCGGGACTGGCCGGACCGTAACTTGGTTGACAAAGTGTAGTAAGGTCTCGTGGTTAAATGCCTTCACTTCCTCCTCAATGGCCTTCTCCAGGTCGGTTTTGCTTGGTCTCTGATGGTCGACGGTACTTAGTATGTTCGCTTCTTGCTGGAGAGTCTGGGCGAGTGTCGCCTGCGCCTGCCAGATTCCAATACGTGTGGGCGCCATGACTATGTCTCTCGAAACGCTGTCTGTGGACCGTAGACCGTTGCCAATAGCACGGGCACGAGCGTGGCCGAGAGGTGGTATGATATTGTGGGTGTTGCAGGGGTGGTGGAAGTAAGAGACGCTTTTACGCAGGTGCAGTTGAGCTTTTACATGTTGCACGGCACTAAAAAAGCTTAATCGCTGACTGCCACAAACTCCAGTGACGCGCAAATTTTCACCGGCACCTTGCCATAAGCACCCTAATCTCAGAATCAAATATCTCAATGCTGTGAATTTAAAGCTATGAAGCAAATTATCAGCAGCAGTCACTTTGAGGTCCCTTAGTATCTTTTGTTGTTACATAATTACACGCACTCCACTATGCACGGCTCAGAGTCATTATACCTGTTCGTATATAAGGCATCGTATTATATCTCAGTCGTGTCGAGCATCAGGCTTGGAAAGTATAGTTTTTGGTATGCACGAACGGAACAGAAGCATCATTCAAAGTTAAAATGTTCCTTAACTACTATGCAAATACCTAGAGTTGGCAAAACTCGTTTTCCCACTCATTTTTGTAAGCTATACTTCTATACACCGGCCTACTTCTGACGATTGAGCTGCAGAAAGGCTGGAGGCTAAGTTCACTCTACAGGATCAGAGGCGAGAGCCGACCAGGTCCTGTAGCAGCTTGCTCGCACAGCCTCCGTCAAGCAGTACCAGCACTTGACAGCGACAAGAGACTACAGCGACAAGTCACATCCGGGTACATCCGTTCGCCAGGACTTGGGGTCCCCCCACAGAATTTGGAGAGCCCAAGACCGATGCCGCGTTTCAGGTAGTGCAAATTGGACTATTTCTTGCTAACCAGCTACTCAATAACTAAGTTTCCACTCCAGTGCTGTTGAGCGAGCAAGGTTCAAGCCAAGAAAAACTAAATCCGTGTGCCCAGACTTATGACATAGGACTGTAAGGTAATTGAGGTGCGGTATCCATCCTTCACGGATCTGAAACGCTCCCTAATAGCCTTGGGACCGTAGTCTCGAATCGTAATCTTCGGGAAGCGGTACTCCCTGGCAAACACACCAATTATCCACACATGCCTGCGTGTATGACTCAGAACACACTCTAGTCGAATGTCCAAATTCTCTGCATTTTTCATAGATGTCCACCTCAAGGATCTCTGATTCGCGTGCGTGCTTGATATCTTCAACGTACTGGAGAAACTTGGTACGGATGTCTGGGTTGATGCAGCCCGCAAGCTTCACGTTGCCAGTGTCGAAATGGGCAAACACGTTCTCCATTCCCAGCAGCATCAGTCCGATTTTCCTTCGCCAGCACGATGATCGATACCTCCAATCGCCTCCACTGTCCCAGGAATAACCATACTGCCGTCGGTGCGGCAGTCGAACCTCCAGCTGCATAGACGTACTAAATTTCGGAAGAGCTTTACGTGCATGAAAGAGAACTGCCTTGATGTTCTCAGGTGCGCCATGAATAGTCATTCTCTGAAGGGTATCCCGATTGATCGAAGATACGGAGCTCGTGAAGCGCGCCAGCCTACTCTCTTCGCAATTGAATCGGAACTCCATGCTCTTCCACAAAATAGGATTGAGTTCAGCGTTGACTTGTTTGTTGACGAGGAGTAGTCCAAATGGGCTGCCGGCTCCATTCAGCACTTCGTATCCGAGACTTGAGAGACCGCCTGCATTTTCTCCGGTACGCACTATAGTCCCCATCGGACCCAATTCGCTGTTCTTGAGCAAGCCCTTGGAAGCTCCCAGTTCCTTCCAGCGAGGCATAAACCCCTGGTGTGTCCACTGGTACGGGTATGCTGGCCCTTTAACCAATTCCTCGTAGACTGCATTCCGGATTTCACCAGGGAGAGCTAAGAAGTCAAACTTCTTGCCGTTCTTGTCCCACCAATTTGAGAGTTGGCGATACCCCTCCACGCTGGGACGCAGCGCAAAATTGACAATGGGGCGGTTACTTAGAATTTCTCGGAGCGGTATCCACTTCCCTTCTAGGCGGGCCTCCACGATACGTTCTCCAGTAGTCGAAACGTCCGAGAGCTGCAATGGAACCGCCTTGCCCCAAAGCTCTGTGAGCTTTGTACTTGTGTATTCCTGGCCCGCATATTCCTGCCACCTCTCTTCCCAAGGCGCCTCCCGATAAGACAAGGACAGATAGCCCTTGTATCGCTGCCACTGCTCCTTCGGACCTTCCAGGTAAAAAAAAGTCCTCCTCGCCGCTTGGATGACATTTGGGACCCGGGATATTTCAACACTATTGAGGGAATGCGAGAAGTCTTGCCAGTTGAAAGCATTGAGCTCGTCTTCGATAGCCCTCTTCAAGTCGACATCATTGTCTTCCTGAGTCTCCTTCCTTGTTGACGCTGGCACCTGTCCATTCAGGACTTGTGCGAATGTTAGCTGGGTTTTGCGATTGCCCCAGGCACTTGGTCTGGAAGTCGCCATAGTGGGTACTTCCTGACGGGATTTCGGGTTGTTGGTGGTTGGGAAGTGGTGTGGAGATAAGGAAAGGTGGTGGATGCTACACGCATGCAAGTAGGTATTTATATACTAGTGCAACATCTTTCTGGTGAATATCCGACTGCAGGTGCGGAGCGATACCTCGCCAGTAAGTGCGCTAGTCCTTGTAGGTCGAGTAAACGATAATCCATGGGGACCCGAAGTGGCCACGAGACATCTCGAACCACCTGCCGTTCTAATACCGAATATTCGAAACGTAATCCTTATGGCTCTCCGCGAGTTACTCTCTAGTCACTCAGGAAAGGATCTCCCAAGTAACAGGACCAAGAAAACCTCAGTCAATATACGAAGTATCATGAACTCCGCTCGTGTCCGCTCAATCTTGACGTGGAAATGCGGACTCTTTTCTTGAAGAGAGTGAGATGCGGACATCCAATTTCAGAAATAAGAGAATATGTCCCAGCAGTCTGCTGCTGGAAAATACTTACGTTGGCTAGGTTATACATCTAGGCACGTAGATATATCACTGCTCCACCTTCATTCTTGCTTGATGGAGGCCCCTGTAAGAAGTGCCCCCGGACGCAGATGGTATCTTCGTCGAAAGGCAGTATAATCTCCACTACATTGGCCTTCACGTCGTATTCAGTTTTGTTAACAGCCTATCGGGGTGTGGGCATGCATCTAGAATAACGGAGGTAATGAAAGCGATTATACTCAGAAGAAAAGACAAACCGATGCGCTTTGTATGAGGAGCAAAAGAAAGAGAACTGGAAAGTCACACCTAGAGCATCCCTTTCTAGCAAGCACGTGGGAGCATATCTGTGTATCACACGAAGTAAAGCTTCCTCAACTTTTATCTTCCCAGATAAAGAGCGACCAAAAGGATATATGAAGGAACTCGTCTTTAAAGTTGAATAACCGTATCATCTTAGAAAAATACTAAGATGCTCTAAATTTCCGCGCACGGCACCCACACTTCAACTTGAGAGATTGTCTAGCTATATTGATGGAGAAATGTATGTCCGGGAAGCATGGAGCACTTTCAGCAATGCATTCAGGCCCGTGGTGGAGACAGGAGGTGGGTAAGATGGCTATGTTGTTTTAGTTAAGCATTACCTCGTAAACTCAATAGAGAATAATAGAGTATATTATACATACTATTCCACCCTAGTACATGTTTACGATTTTGTTATCTCTAGTACTAGAATAGAATAGTTCTAGCGCCTACCCAATTCCCAACTATCAAGCCTTCCCGACTTCCGGGCACACCGGTATTCTTTACAGCACTTCCAGAGGAGGGCAGCTGAAAGAGCTGCAGATGCGTCACTCAATTAATCCATATTAGGCCGCAAGACCTTGCTTGCTTCAGCCTCGTCCCAAGGCTGCAATTCAGCCTTGTCGCGAGGGCTGTGCCGCCTAGGCTCCCCCCGCTTTCTTCTATCTCTTGATGCGCACCTTTGCATTCTTCAATTCCGTGATCCGCTACGCTTCATTATCAGCCTTGCTAGCTGAAATATCTTCCGCAACTTTCTACATTCTATCGTCCATGATTATAGTCGCTTCACAAGCTCGTCTGCGCATACGTACATGGAGCCTTTCTCCGCGCTCGCCGTGGCAACTGGCGTTGTTACCTTTGTAGAATTCTCGAGTAAACTGATCTCGGGAAGCCGAAAGCTCTACAGATCCACTGATGGGCGAACGGATGAACATGATGATCTCCGTCACATCACCCAGACACTCTCGGCCCAGAGTCAGGAGCTCCAGCGGCTTCAAGCGACCGACTCAACCTCTCAGCAATCTCACGACCTCCGAACTCTTTGCCAAGACGCACAACGTGTCGCAGCGGAGCTTATACAAGTGCTAGACTCCATACAGCTTGAACAAGAAGGCACGCGGTGGCAAAGTTGCCTATCAGCGTTGAAAAGCAGGTGGAAAGAAGACCACATAGAGGAACTACAGCGAAGGATCGATGGCTTTCGTCAACAGTTGACGCTGAACATTGTGGTAATATTACGGTATGTTTCGACGCGTATTTTGAGCTATGGAACGACTACAGTCACAAGTCATAAGTCCGGTCACACTCGTCCGCCACAGCTCAGGCTCCCCGCCGCATTTCCAAAATCCAAAGTGTGCCTGGACCTATGATATAGTATTGAACACACTATTCTAGAGCTGACGCTGGATAGAGAAGAGGTGTACTCTTCACGGTCCGATGTTGGCGGCCGCCTCGAATCAGTGCTGAAGACACTCCAGGCCCATATCCAGGAAAATCGGCAGTGGGGTAAAGACTTGATTCAGATTATTCGCGAGCAATACACAAATGACCTCAACTATGACTCGTCAATATTCTCGCGGTCCAACCTCGGAGAGCTTGGACTTCAAGTGCAGGCTGACGAGTTCGCGCGACACATCCTCCGTTGTCTGGACTATAAAGAGAGACAAGACCGACATGACCGAATCAGCGATCGGTATCGAGAGACGTTCGAATGGATTTATCGTACAGATACACCTGAAGGCACTGAGGGCATTGGCGCAACATGGGACAACTTCTCCGAGTGGCTTGAAAGCCGGTCCCAACTGTACTGGATCTCAGGAAAGGCCGGCGCGGGCAAAACGACGCTTATGAAGCTGCTCCACGACGACCCGCGGACGGATAGGCTGCTTTCCGAATCGATGGACCATGGCATCCCAGTTGTGAGGGCCGGTTTCTTCTTCTGGAATTCTGGCGCATCCGTTGAAATGTCCCAACATGGGCTTGTCCAGTCCTTGTTACGCCAGATTGTCGCCCAGTGTCAAGATATTGCGCCGTCTGCATTTCCGGACCGATGGGAAACTTTCAGCCTCCTAGGTTTACCGCCAAATGAAGATCTCACGTGGACTGAGTTGCTCCGGGCATTCCTGCGTTTGATCGAACAAGTCGGGCCATCGAAGCGATTTTTCTTCCTCATTGACGGTTTAGACGAGTATCAAGGCGAAAAGCAACAACTTATTGTGTTCCTGGAGAAGCTATTGACCTTACCAAATTGCAGAGTCAAGATGTGTGTATCCAGCCGTCTCTGGCCTGTGTTCGAGGATGCGTTTGCAAAGCGCCCAAGTCTGCACATACATGAGTTAACTCTCCCGGACATGAGACATTTTATCACTTCGAGCTTTGGCAAGAATGCGGGATATCTTGCTTTGAAAGCAGAAGATCCTGAGTACGCCACAAAGTTGACGGAAGATATTGCCCAGAAAGCTTCCGGTGTTTTTCTTTGGGTATCCTTGGTAGTAGACCTTCTCCTGGCCGGCCTCAGCAACGGAGACAATATGAACGACCTAGAGAAACGGCTCGAGTCAATCCCCCCTGACCTTGAGGGCTTTTTCCAAAAGATTCTGGATAGCCAGGAACCAGCGCACAGGGAGCATGCGTCTCAGCTCTTCCAAATATTTCGAGCGTCCTCAGGCGAGATCCAATCACCTTTACAAGTGTTGACCTTCGCATTTGCAGATGAAGATGCGGATGCTATTCTCGAAGCAACGATAGCACCGTTGGACCCCGAGAAGCTTGAAGCTAAAATCGATAGGTTTCGACGTCGCTTAAACAGCCGATGCAAGGGCTTACTTGAGGTCCCTAAACGCCACCTTTCGGCCTTTTCTACGGTTGAGTATCTCCATAGGACTGTGAAAGATTTCATTGAAGATGAAGATACATGGGAAAAGATCAAGAACACGGCCCCCAAGTCTTTCGATCCAAATCTGTCGCTTACCTTGTCGTACCTTATGTTGATGAAAACCAATATAGCAGACAACATCGGAGAGCTAGAAGCTTTGATGAAAGGTTTCGTACGTCATCTCTCAGAATGTCGGAGTGATACCAGCATGAATGTCCGGATCAAAGCGCTGGATCAACTCGATACGACCCTTGTTTATTTGACTTTCAAAAGCTCGAAAAATGGCAAGTCTATGATGACTACCTTAGCTGATACACATCTTGGAGTACGACCACATTGGACACATATAGACCAGATTGTGGATGGATGGCCCAAACATCGTCCGAGAGACTTTCTCAACTATGTTGTCGCATTTGGTTTTGTTTGGTATCTGGAATCAAAACTTCCGTCCTGGAACCCCATGGACCGAGACGATCGCTTGGTCCCATTGCTTCTTGATGCTGCGTATGTATATAACACTGCGCCATCAAGCAATTTGCGTAAGTTGCTTCCGTATCCGTACCTCTCTGAAAGAGACATCTCATATGCTCGAGGATTGGACATGATGAGGTTCCTCCTCGATAACGGAGCAGATTTTGGCGAGATATTCGAAGGCTCGACAATTCTAGATCACGTAGCAAATGCACCTAAGCACAAGATCAAACCGGGTGCTCTCGAGGAGTTGAATGAGTTCGCGATCCTGCATGGACAATCCCCGGCCAAGGAATCCCACAAGACGAAGAGCAAAAGGGCATCGTTGTCTCTATTCAGTAAGCGTTCTCAGTCTCAAGTTTCATTCGGTTCTCAACGACAACGATATCTAACGATGCCAGAATTCTTCTCAAAGAAACACGCTCGGAAAGTTATGCCCGCCAAAGTGTTAGCGGCAAAACAGACGCTCTAGCCTATTGGGTACATCGTAATGGCTGAAATCCTAGCTAGATGAAAGGGCGACCTTCACCAACTCCATTCTACCCTTCTCTTCCCATACAACAACTGGAAAGACGGGAGTTGTTGCGCTCACTACGACTGATGGAGCTTGCCTCCAACATAAAGTCAGTGGTATTGGATGTAATCTAGGAAACACCGCACCGTTTTTAGAACCGCACTTGCTGACAATGGATAGATAGAACGATGACCTTCGCTGAAACTTCTTACAAATATCAGAGTCAACTTAATCATGCTTATCTCGGACCTCGAGACCAAAATGTGGAAGACGATGAGAAGTCCGGTAGATCTTGATGGAAACACGTCCTCATCCCCTCCAGCCCGATCATCTCATCCACTCGGCCCTCCCATCCGTCTTCCAACCATCACCTACCACAAGCCCGCCCCCTCCGCCGCCTTCCAATCCACCCCCCGGTCCGCCTCCACATCCTCCCGCGATCCCACCCTCTGCTAAGCCTCCACTATATACCCAACCTCCCGCACAACCGCGCAGAAAGGAGGTTTCGGTTACCGGCTTCCCCTCCTCTGCCTCCGGCTTACGTCTACGCTGATCACAGCGTTGCGGAAGCTATAGAGCTGCGTGTGGGTCACTCACCGCTTGAGAAATTGGGAGTCTAGGGGTGCGTTTTGAGGAGCGGAGGAGAGGAGGTAGGGGATGAGGGGATAGGGGGGTGTTGGCTTCGACGGTTGTCCGCCCCTAAAGAACTCTGGGCCCCGTTGTCGAGGAGAAGCGTGCGGAGCTGGTAGGGTGGGCGGAGTAGTTTCGTGAGGAAGTGTTGAATGGGCGGTTGGAGGTTGAAAGTGGGAGGAGTTGGTCTCGAGGCATTGGAGGCCGTAATTAGGGGGGGTAATGAAGGCGAAGTGTAGCGAGCGGGGAGGGCAGGGAGGGCGAAGGGGAGGAAATGGAAAGATTGCTATGCAATACTTACCTGTGATTGTGGGAAGATGCCGTACAAGTGGTCGTATAATGCTGACCCAGGATCATATGGGTGCTGCGAAAGAGACATTGCTGATTAGTCGTGATCTGAGTATGGCATAAGCGGGATGAGTTCCGGGACTGCAGCCGAGCTGAAAAGGAGACCTGGGCATGAACGGGTACGTACCAAAGTTACCCCCCATATCCGGTATTTGATGTAATCTTCACATTCCCATACAATTGCAAGCTACCCCTTCTTAATTCTTTGGTCGTTATGATCGATTAGAACGAAGGCGAAATCCTCTTATGCGGAAGAACTTACAAAAACCCTCTCAGAACCGCTCCAAGTCCTAACTTCCCCACCTCTCGATCAATCCAGGATAAGAGAGTGCTGTCTCAGATCACGGGTGCCGATGGACAAGATTTGAGCTGGTGGCTGAAAGGGGCAAGAACGGAGCTCACAAACGGGTATTGAAGATGACGCGAGTTGGGTTGGAAGGGCGACGGTTAGTATCATTAGAATGATTTGATGCTGGCGGTCCCGACTCTCCTTAAGTGGTGTCGTCAAAGCTTGTCAAATGCAGGCCGTTGCGTCTGATATTAGGTGGGAGACGAGCTAATATCCAGGAATGCACCCAAGTTTGGTACCGCATTGGTTGCTGTAGGTGATTGCTATATTTTAACAAAGCTGGAACACGCCTCCCTCCGTGCGTCGTCTCAACCTGGTGTCCACGATTAAATAATCACATATACAGTGCAAGAGGTGATGAGCTGAGGTAAGAGGGTTCCAATCGAGACTCTATGTGCTTCTTAATTCTATGGGGGACAAAACAGTCCGTTGGTCAAACGATCTTCTGAACTCTCAAGGTACAGCAATTAATGCCCCTGAAAATGCTCGTTACAGCCCGCCATACCTCCACTTTCTATGGATGAAAAGTCCAACGGTCCTACCTTCGGAGAACTACAGTCGTTGACATATATTCCGTCGCTCTATAAATCGAGTAGCCATCCGGATATTCAGAAGTTCCATAAGCTCGGCATCTCAGTCCCCAATCTGTATTCAATTCCACACTGTCATTCACACTCCTCTCGCCGGACAAACTGATTCTAGACATCCTCCAAATCGTCTTCGATCACTTGCTCCTCGTCCTGGATCACGCTTCCCCACGGCTTCTCCGCCAACTCGTCCTCTTCGATGAAGCTCGTGCTTCCGTCAGTACTATCATCATTTTCGTTGCTGATACCGGATCTCGATTCTCCGACTTTCACTTCTTGAAGCTAAGATATGTAGTTAGCAACCCTTCTAGAGTTTTTGCGGCAAAATGCTTACCAGATGCTTTTCGGAAACTACGCGAATCAAAGGCACGGGGACCGTACGAGGCTCCTCGGTGTACTCAAAAATGGCCCAAGACTCCGGTGCGTAGAAGTCTCTGCAGTAGGTCAGGATGATGACTTGGGCCGTCATGGAGATGCAATGCATGTAGCCGCAGGTAAGCAAGGTGGCCATATAGAGTTCCTCGATATCCACCAGGACACGAACAGGGCTCCAATTCCGCAATACTCTATGAGTCCCCGTGGGCACATCCAATGACAGAGCCAATACCGTGGAGCCGATCAGAAGGCCCGCGAGCAGTGGGACAAACAGTTGACAATTGGCCCCGAAGTGAATGCGGCGGAGTGGGAATAGGAGCGCAAAGCCATACCAGGACGCCAGCCAGCTGATGAAGGCTATGAACATGCCGACGATGACTGGCTTGATGACGGTGGATGCGAGGATGTTGAGCGAGTCAGACTCTGACAACAGCCGCTCAGCCCATGTATCGACTTCTGGATCTACTTTGGCATCGAACCAAAGCAATCCAGGGACAACAGCGTATACGAGATACACTCGTAGCTGGGGGAGGAGGGGATGGACCGTTTCCCCGGGCATCTTGAGCTCCGAAGACGAGTGCAGACCTGGTGGTGTATTTACGGTAAGGGCGGTTGGTCGTGGATCTGCTGGGGTTTAGTACGTGTCTCATGAAGCCTTTATAACGGGTGAGTACTTTGCGGAGCATTCACCCACCGTGTGGGCCTTTCCCGTATCTTATCATTTACAAGAAGCTCCGAGCCTAACCAACAAGCAGTTAAAGAGAAAGTCTCGGATGAGCAGTACCAGTCTTTGTTTTACTCTAGGAGTTTCGGGAAAGTCGCCGCAGATGCTTTGATGCAAACCAAGACAATGACGACGGCGTGACTATGTAAGTTTTTTAAAAATGTCTCAGATTGGACAGAAGCACTTCATACAGTGTTAGACATGTATGCATTGCGATCGAAGCATGCCAATGTCCGATCGATTTGAATAGCTGCGAAACGCGCTAGAGCACCCAGGGGGGGAGGGGGGTGTAAGACCTCACTAGTAACGTATAACTATTCGATGTGCTTGCGCACTTCCTCCCCCATAAGCCGCAGTGCCTCGTCAACGACCCTCGTTTTCTCCACCAGCTGCCTTGTCTCCTCAGGTTCATGGAATGTTCCATCGCGGGCCTCCTCGCTCTGCGGAAGCTGCTGCCGGAAGTTCTCTAGTTCCATACGTGAGTCGACGTGCCGAGTTTCCAGGTATTCCCAATCATCTTCCCGTTGCACAATCTGCTCCCCACTGAAGGCGTTCATCAGCCAGACCAGCCATTCCATACAGCGTATGTTCACGCTGTTCAAAATAATCCACCTCAAAGTTATCATCCGCTTGTACTCCGTATCCAGAGCCGGGCATTCGATCCAATGTAAATAGTACATGAACACCGCCGACACTAAGAGCCGCACGACCCAGGATAGGGGCACCCACACCCAAAACAACGCTCCTGAGCTCGGGGCGAGCAGCATTGCTGCTGCTATGATAGTGACTAGCAAGATTGCGGGCATGCGCATGCGCCAATAGCCCAGCACTGTGCCGTAGGACCAAGGCTGGCCCATTGTCCGCCGTCGTGCGTCCATGCCCACGAGGCGCTGTAGGAAGTCCGGCCGTGGCTGGGTTGACGGCTCGAGTCGACATGCCAGGGTGAGCTTGGCTTCGAGGGCGGAGGCGGTGAGGAACAGAGTCAGCCGGTAGAGATGGAGCAGCGTCCAGAGGGCAAAGTTGATCTTGATGAGTGTGGAGCAGAGTATGAGGAAATAGAAGACTTTGAGAAACTCCCACAGCAAGGTACCGACGAATATGACGACAGGCCAGGTGAAGATGTAGACCAGGAACGCGTTTCGCACGTTATAGACGGTGGACGAGATTGTCATCATGGGTGCTGGTACTTGATTCCGTTCCGAGAGGTTGTAGTGAGGGCGCGCGGAGTGTGACGGTTGGCTGCGGACGCGAAAGACTGGCGTTGAAGAGATTGCTGATGGTGAAGTAGTGAATGACGGATGCGGTGATTCAAGCGGGTCCCAACTGACTTCTGTAGAGCTGGATGTCACCAGAGCTAGATTTCACCAGGGCTGGATGTCGCCGTCTGAAGTGACCTCGACCCGTTCTGAAGATCCTGGAAACGACTTTTGTTTAGAGATTTGAATAGACTGGAGCCTCGCGAGGTCACTTCAGGCGGCGTCTAACATATCTATACAGCTAACGAACTAGCATTTGCGTAAGCCTGAGAATGCCATTTTCGCGGAGAATGTCGCGGAGAGAAGGAGTTCAAGAAATTCGAAGCTGAACGACGGAAGGTGACGTCCACCATCCGTCCTTCCACCGATTTCCGATAACCTCAACTACCCATTACGAATGCCGCTGCCTGATAGTGGCAAATTCTATATCACCGTCACCAAGTCCGCTTTGAACGTTCCTGATATCACTGAGACATACACCTCAATAGCCCATCGGACCTAACTCCTCTGCAAGCGGACTTCCTAGCTACTTCTAAAGCGCTCTCCGCATTTGAACAGTCGCGAATAAAAGTACTGAGAAAGGCGGCAGAACAAAAGATTTATCGAAGATTCATTGGGTAGTCGAGCTGCGTTTCCAGGGAGTGAACCGGATGTGCTGGATCTGTCATGGCAAGGGATAGGGAGCTGGGACATAGAGTGGAATGGCGAGGGCGGGCATGGATTTGGTAGAAGGATTCTGGATTGAAAGAGAGTGCGGCGGAATGGTTTGGTGTGAGATATGTTAACTTCAAGGCGAGGAAAGGGGTGGGGTCGAGAGAGACGGAGAGAGAAGTGGAGATTGGAGATGAGACGGTAGTGCCTTTTTGAAACGAGATTCATAAATGTTCTGTTCATTCCACCATCAGTCGTTCGTAAAGCTACTACAGCTTTCATCTACTCAACTACACCTAGTTCAATGGCCATTTAACATAAAGTATATCACACCATGGTACTGATACAGGTACCTACCATCGCATCCCGTGTAAGAGCTGTGGACCTCGATGCTCCACATACATGCTTGCCCCATGATATTTTTGGAACGCCAGAAAATGTCTCCTTCTCCTGCACAGTATTGCCGTTTTGCCCATAAAGAAAGAAAGACAAAAGACCATGACAAGATACTCGCGTAGCATCGGACAGTATGCGTGTGATACACCATGCCCACAAACACAGAACGCCACATAACACCCACAGATGACATGGTATCGTCGAAAAATCGCACCGGCATGAAAACGGCTTCAATAACCCCTCAGGTCCTCGGGCAAGCTCTCTCTCAGCTCCTCAATCTCGGTCCTGACGACTGCGGCCTGTTGACCATTCCCTAGCTTCTCCAGAAGCGTCGCCAGCATCCCGTCTGCCGTGCACTCCCATAGCTTGCTTTGTGCGCGAACTGCGACCTTCTGGCATGCTTCATGAGCTTTCACAGCCCCTTCATCCAGCCTATCGGTGGCAAATTGGAACGTAAATGCGGCCATAGCCATGCATGTAAGCTGCTGGTTTGACACACCTCTGGCATTTTTCAGGGCTGTTTTGATGTAGGTAGTCGAGTTCACGGTTCTGGCGTTATCGATGCAGCCCCGGATTAATTGAAATGCTGCGACGATATCTCCTGATTTGTGATGACTACAGAAAGGCTCGAGCTGCGTCATAAGATACCCGAACTGGACGTGCTGAGGGTGTGAAGGCTCTCGGATAATTAGGAGGGTGTTCAAAGCGGCGAGGATGGCGATATCGGTGTTTGGATCGTTGACAAGGGCGGCTTCAGGGAGAGCTAGAATATCTGATTGGTAGGACCGTAGAGCAGAGTCAAGCTGGCCTGCGCCTTGATCGATGGCGCCTCCTAGATAAACTGCTAATCGCTCACGATACATCGCATCGCCCAGAGAGGAATGGCCGGCGGTTTGCTGCAAGAATGTCTGGGTATTCCTGGCGGCTTGCCAATCCGCTCGATTGCAAGAATGGAAAGCCAATTGCAACCTAATGTGCCAGTCCATCAAGGTCCGCCAGTTCGTAAGACTAGACATCTCGGATATCGATTCGGGGTGTGCCTCATGCTGTTGCAAGCTCTCTAAAATGTGATCAGTGACAGGGAGATGCTGACAACTGCTAGGAAGGTACACACCCCGAATCAGCTTGATTCCCTCCTGCAGGAAGTACATAGATTTCTTTTCGTTGTTCAAACTGGCTGCTACACCGGATAAGTAATAGCCTAGGCAATAGATATCCCGGTGATGGAACCAGGCGAAGACGAGCTGGTCTCGCCCATCGGCGGTCTTTCTGAAAATCCCTCCTGTTGATGCGTGAAGTTGACCACTAGAGCTGTGATCGATTGGTACGCCCAGAAACCCTTCATCACTTGTCTGTTCCGTACCTTTAGTAGGATTTCGGCGATCCATGAACTGATGCATGGTATTCATCTTTTCAAGAATGTCGTCTCTCTTTTTATTTTGAATGCTGCAAACAACATCCAAAATACTGAGAAGGGCCATGATCTGCGTTAATCCTTGCACGGACCGATCCAGCTGGTATTGTCGGGCATCAGCAATTGCGCGTTGAGCCTCAATCATGCTATCTGTTCCTGGGGTCCGTAGGTGCAAGAGAGCTTTGAACGTAGCAGAAACGACATATATCGCCAAGTCTCTGTGGTCGTCCGAAAGTCTTGATATTGCATCTAGATGATGCAGCGAAGTCGAATAACCACGCTGTGAGGGGGTTTGTTGGGACAGCGAGACACACAAAAACCGCAACGCGTATACCCAAGCAACATGTCCATAGTCTTCGGCCTCCCTTATGACCTTGTCCAAGGTCTTGATGGCAGCGCCTGGATTTGTTTTCGCCAAAACACGTGCTTGAAGATGCTGCATGCTGTACTTTAAGTCGAGAAGGCGGTGTCTTTGGCATAGCATGATCCCGTGATTCAAAATCGTGTCAGCCTCTGTATCGTTATTCGTTTCATTGTGTAAGAGAGTGGCAAAGCGAAGTCGTATTTGACCTTCTACGGCCGGATGCAGTTTGTAGTTTTTCAGTACCGCTTCCATGCATCCCATTCCTGTTGACATAAGCTTGTAGTAGGTTTCCTGATCCTGATGAGTCAGGGAGACCGTCGGACCCATCCCATGTGCAGCTTCTATATACTCCTCCGCAAGTAGGAGCAGCAGTGGGTTGTAATCAGTCGCTCCATTTGGACTTGGTGAGGCCCTTGGCGTCGTCGATGTCACAGAGACAGATCTTGAGGGAGTCGTAATCACCACTTGTGGGTGCCGGATCTGACCAGGTCGTGTGGCCTGCTGTTGAGACCCTGGCGTCTTCTGTTGCGGGCGCGGTGTTTGCTGCTGAGGCCGGGGTGTCTGCTGCTGAGGCCGGGGTGGTTGCTGGTTATGCTGGAGCGGCTGTCGATGTTGTTGCGTTACCGAATGTTGCCGCAGTGGTGTCTGCTGCTGCCTTTGTGCCCCGTCTTGCTGCCGCTGTTGCGCCTGATGCACGTTGGGAGTCTGTTGCTGCTGGGCTTGGTATGATGTTTGATGTTGGGGTCGCGGAGTATGCTGAGTTTGTGGATGTCGCTGGGGCACGTGAGTATTATGGGGGTGGACATCGATAGAATCGAAAGTGGCGGCCAGAGGTTGGGAGAGGTATTGAGGTGAGGGTCGGGTTTGGGTCTGATATTGGTTGTGCTGCTGACTAGATCTTTGTGGGATTACGACCATCGGTTGGCTTTGGACCACCTGCGGATTTACATATTGCATGTTCCTCTGCTGAGGCAACTGCGAAGCCTGATGATAGACCGGGTAACCGTTCGCCGCGTATCCGTTTGTCGGAGCTTGCTGTTGTCGCTGGGGTGGATAAGGAGGGCCAGGCTGGCCCTGGGGCGAGTACTGGTAGGGGTAGCTCATGGCTGCACTGTGAATATAGTCCGAAGGGCCGGTAGACCATCCTCCTGTGTCACAGACTCATGGTGGTTAGAAGACGGTGGATGAATGAGCGTCGTGAAGTCGCGACGTCTTGGCTTGGCCGCGTCAAACTGCGCGTCTGCCCAGCCAATCACGAGCCTAATCGTAATAGTGGAGTGCCTCATGCATCATTAATCTTTAAACCGAGGCATCCTGAGAAACTTTAGACAAAAACTCATTTTTCTCTCTCTTCTCGTCATCCAGGCTATCTGGGGCCTAATCAATCTCAAGCGTGTCACACGAGCCGTCAAGACTGAGAGCAATTCCAAAGTCCTCACTGGTGTTCTCTCACAATCCAGGAAACACCCCACCAGTAGCAGAACATCTACCAATCAAACACCCGATCTGCGAATCCTTCGATCGGGCACTATGGTAGACTTCTCCTGGATCTACGGCCACGCCAAAACTACCTGGGCCCATCCAACCACCCCGATCCAATTGACCACAAAGTCCGGCGACGAAGTGCCCTTATCGGAGTTCTGTAAAGACACGATACCAGAATGTCACCTGAACCCTCTTCTCTTCAATGGCCATCTCCAAACTTGCTACACAGCCATCAAAGCCGAAGGGCCAGCACTCATTTACAAACGCAAAATTTTCGAATCCAACGACATCAACTACCCAGGCCAATTCACTGTGGACTTTGTAGCCCGCGAATCAAGTCCGAAAGATGTTACGTTGCCAGAGCGTACGACGTACTACTCCGAGAGAGAGATCGACCAAATTGGGTCTTTGGACAGCAAGCCTATGATTATTGCTCTCCATGGGCTGAGTGGGGGGTCGCATGAGCTCTATTTGAGATATGCGATAGCTCCGTTATTAACACCAGAAGCTGGCTGGGAGGGCTGTGTGATCAATGCAAGGGGTTGTTCCATGTCGAAGTTGACAACGGATAGGCTGTTCAATGCTCGAGCTTCTTGGGATGTGCGGCAATTGGTGAAGTGGCTGCGCGTGAAGTTTCCGAATAGGCATTTGTACGGAATGGGGTTTTCTCTAGGGGCAACTATTCTGACTAATGTAAGAGGCTTTCTCATCGTCGTATTCTCTTATTGACCCTGGTGATGCATAGTACGTTGCGGAAGAAGGCTCAAGCTGTGAGCTCAAAGCTGCAGTGGTCATATCGAGTCCTTGGAACCTGGAGGTGAGCAACATAGTACTGCAATCGACATGGGTCGGCCTCAACCTGTATTGCAGAGTCTTAGGGGGCTCTGTCTTGAAGCTGTTTGAGATGTGAGTATACCTTTTCTGTAAATTTCCATGATCTAACAGTACCACAGCCACTCGGAACAGATTCTCAAGAATCCACTGATCGATGAGAAGAAAGTAAGAAGCGTGCGATTCTTGTACGAGTTTGACAGGTAACATTCATTCACTACCCAATATCGCTGGTGGGATGCTTATGAATCGGGTATATAGATACATACAAGGGCCTACCTGGGGCTACCCCACTGAAGGAGCATATTACCGCGATGCATCATCAGTGGATGCTTTGAACAACGTTAGGATACCGCTCCTTGCCATCAACGCGGAAGACGATCCGGTAAGAGTGAAGCCAACCTCAACCATGAACCCACTGACTCGTCTTTCCAGATTGCTTGCAATGAAGCCATTCCATACGAAGAGTTCAAGCTGAACCCGTTCGCGGTCTTATGCGCAACTTCTATGGGTGGCCATCTCGGATGGTTCCAGATCGGAGGCAAGCGGTGGTTCGCCCAAGCGGTAAGGTTCATTGAATGGCGCTCTTAGATCTAGAGACTAACTCCAGTAGGCAACCGATTTTTTGAAGAAGTTCGAGGTTGATGTTGATACCACGGCCACCGCGACTAAGAACGCCACGCTGAATAGCAACGCTGTGGCCGAGGGGAAAGGCCCGCGTTTTGATCCCTTGCGCCGGAGATTGCATGACCCAACAATAGAGCCATGATCGCATAGACGGACTCCTAAACACCCCTATAGACTAACATACTCTCATCCGAAGGACACCCTCTTCATCTTCCCCTTTGATTTTGGCGGGGCGCTGACCACGTCGTCTTTCTTGGGGGCTACTTTCTTGTTTCGCTTCTTACGGAGGGAATCCTTGGTTTCTTCCTAGATTTACCATTAGCATTAGAACTGCCCTTATTGCACACTGTCCACTCACTAGGATAGCTTCCTTTTGCTCACTCCTAGCCTCTGCCTCCTTCCTCCTCGCTTCCCGAATCTCCTCTAATTGCCTCTGCCACACATTAGCCAAGCCCAGATAGTTCTAGCATCCCTACACTAACCGCTCGCATCATCTTCGACTCAATCTGTCCATCTTTGTCTGCGTTCACCATAGCTAAAATGGTCATCATGCTCTCGGTATCATCCACGAAGACCTTGCCCTTCTTCTGCCCTTTGACTTTTTGCACGCCCGCTGGTGTAATCATATTGAGTGTCGGAATCCCCAGCTCTTTCTCGCTGTACATCCGCCTCTTCTTCTTCAACACCGCAGCTGGCTTGGTCTTCTGTGCCCCGCCAGGTTTCGCGAGCGAGAGGCCTTTCTGTTTCCGTTTCGAAATGCCGCTGTCAGCAGAGGGTTTGCGGGATTTCGAGCTCTGCGTAGCCCCAGTCTTGCCCTTAGGCTTTGACGAGCCTTTCGAGGACGTTTTCGAGGATTTCGTGGGCGCCATTGTCGGTTGTGATTTTTGCAGATGTCGATCGCAAAAATGTTCGAAGATGGAGCTTTGCGAAAGACGGCCCGAGAAACTCTTGGCACGCTAATCCCGGCAAGCCGATCTCCAGGTTGGAACCACGACGACTGTAGCTCCAGCCTCATCGCAGCGAGGCACTGAACCCAACACCACAGCATCCAGCTCCAACAGCCCAACCTCCAACGAAATCATCCACATGCTCGAAATGTCCTCCCACCGACTCTTCCGCTTCCCAAAACCGCAATGGCTCAACAACGCCAACGCGCGCACCTTCGGCGTTTACACTGCAGGCGCCCTCGTATGTGCCCCATGCCCATCCCCCCCCCTCCGTCGACCCCAATTACTAACCTCGTTCTTTCCATAGTTCTCCCTTGGCTTCTACATCCTCATCGACGCGGCTGCGTACTCTAAATCCGCGCTCAACGGCTCTGACCCCGCCGTGCACATCACCTTCGTGGACTGGATCCCAGGCATCTGCAGCGCACTGGGGATGCTCGTCATAAACTCGATCGACAAGTCACGGCTCTCCGCCGACTCTTTCAGCTACAGCGGGAATGGCGTGGCGTGGAAGGCGCGACTAGTCTTGTTCCTGGGTTTCGCGCTGATGGCGGGCGGGCTCGCGGGCGCGGTGACGGTGCTCGTGCTAAAGTATGTCGTGCCAGAGTATGTGTGGCCAACGCTGTGGATGGGGACGGCGAATGTGGTGGCGAACGGATGCGTGATGTTGAGGTGAGTGATGGACGGAGCGGCTTATGCTGCCCTCCTGAGTCCTGGTTTTGATGGGACTATGCTAATGGGAATGCAGTTCGGTGGTCCTGTGGGTCGCGCAGAACATGGAAGACGAGTATACATATAACCTGGCGCTTTGAGGACGAGCATGGCTTACATGCACAGGGACGACGAGCAGTGAGCCGGATGGGGCGCGTTTGGATCTGCCCACACGGGACCGGAAGGTTTCCCGCGTGAGCTTGTTGCTGTACCAATATCTATCAGGCGTATTTGCGTTGCCTTTTGCTCACAGTAGTCATAGTTCGATTGTAGCGTTGCGATATCAAAGTCCGTCAATTCGATGCGCACGTGCCTAATACGAGAAGTCAAGCGACGTCATGCATCGTGAGAAAGTTGGCAGGTTGTGTCTTTCGGTTCTTTAGGTACTGCTTTGACCATTAGAGATATGGATGCTTTCTCAGTTAACAAAGGGGAGACCCCTACAACACGTCGTGGTATATCATGACGGATAAACTTTCCATACACGGCAGAGACAATAGCACATAATGAAGCCTCATGAGATAGTCTTAACTCAATGTTACAAAACGCTTCCAAGTGCGAGCTCCAAAGTTCCCAAATCACTGCACGCCAATCCTGATACCCGGTTCTACCCTCGCTGCCTAATAGGACTTACTGTACACTATCCCCACGAAATGACACCCCGCCCAACCCCGCTATCAACTCTTCCAAATACATAACTTAGAACTCCGCCTCCTCTTGGAAGAAGAGGGTAAAGCTGATGATAGTGCCGTAAATCAAGAGGCCACCGATAATCGACATGACCATAGCCGGGGTCTGGATGATGGCGCAGTGAGCGAGCAGTGCTGGTAAAGCTGCAATATAACGAGTCAGTCGCGATCCTCTCAACGTATAAAGTTCTTAGGAGGCTTTCGCGTTGGATACCAGGATTATCCAGTCTCTCTTCCAACTCCCTTCTCTTGCTTATAGAACAGGGTGCACATACCAATCCCCATTACCACCAAGAATCCCGTCAAGAACCGCCCGAAATCAACAATCCCGCTCCCGCTGCTCTCCATAAAGTCATCTGGGTTGGCGGCGTGCCCGCAGAGCCAGTTGGGCAAGGGCGCTACGACGTAGGTTGCGACGACGAGCAGCGGGAAGTAGTTGTGCCATAGCGCGGAGGAGAGGATCACGAGCAGGAAGCCGATGGCGAGGACCTAGAGTATGGAAGTGTTAGACCCATGAAATAACAGTGAGGGAGGCAGCTGAGCCCTGGGAGCGTACGAAGGAGAGGGCGATGATGGTCTTGAGGCCAGCCATCTTTGCGGGGGCCTGATGGAGTTGTGGGGGAGTTTTTGGCGTATTCGAGAGTAATATGAGAATTTATCGGAGCGCGTGGACTCAGTTGCAGTTCCGGAGTAGAGATCTGGTCGTAGAGGCGTGAGGAGCTGGTGGGCTGCGCAAGGTTGCTGTTCGATCGACGTTGGCGCCGCGATGAGGCTGGAGAAGGAGCGGGCCTAGCGCGAGAGCTCTTGAGCTCCACCGCGTATTCGTAACGGGACATCTGCCTTGCACTCAACACCACGACGACATACCACTACTCTCCTCAACCGCCCCTCTCACTCTTGTCTCGAACTTGATACCTCTATTACTCGCCCATCATGTTCAGGAACAATTATGACAACGACTCGGTGACCTTGTGAGCCAACACAATTCTGTCTATGTATTTCTCTAGCTAACAACGCCAGCTCACCCCAAGGCCGCATCTTCCAAGTCGAGTACGCATCAGAAGCCGTGAAGCAGGGCTCCGTCGTCGTAGGCATAGTGAGCAAGACACATGCCGTGCTTGCAGCTATCAAGGTACGCCAACA
Organism: Lophium mytilinum; assembly: GCA_010093605.1. Taxonomy (NCBI): domain Eukaryota; kingdom Fungi; phylum Ascomycota; class Dothideomycetes; order Mytilinidiales; family Mytilinidiaceae; genus Lophium; species Lophium mytilinum. Next base: position 1,609,717 of record MU004195.1, on the reverse strand, counting down.
CCCTCATTCACAATATCCACATCCATATCGATTCAAAACACACATCCACTGCTACGATCCGAACAACACTGACCGTTCCCCTCCCAGCGCAACGCCGAAGAACTTTCCTCCTACCAAAAAAAGATCATCCCAATAGACTCGCACTACGGCGTTGCCCTCGCCGGCCTCGCCTCCGACGCCCGCGTCCTCTCCAACTTCATGAAGCAGCAATCCCTCGCCTCCCGCCTGACGTACGACCGCGCAATTCCCCTAGCCGAAATCACCCTCCGCATCGCCGACCGCGCGCAGACCAACACGCAGCAGTACGGCAAGCGGCCCTACGGCGTCGGGCTGCTCATCGCTGGTGTCGACGCCCGCGGCCCACACCTCTTCGAGTTCCAGCCGAGCGGCGTCACGCAGGAGATGCAGGCGTGTGGAATCGGGGCGCGCAGCCAGATGGCGCGGACGTATCTGGAGCGGAACTTGGAGGAGTTTGAGGGTGCTGGCAGGGAAGAGCTGGTCAAGCATGCGTTGAGGGCGCTGAAGGACAGTCTGGCGCAGGATAAGGAGCTGACGATTGAGAACACTAGTGTGGGGGTTTGTGGGATCGACGAGAACTTCAAGCTTTATGAACATGCGGAGGTTCAGGAGTGGCTGGAGACGACGTTTGAGAATCGGGAGGCGCCGGCTGAGGAGGAGGGGATGGAGGTGGATTCAGATTCATGAGGGGTACTTGAGTGAGCAAGTATGATGCCGAAGGGGTTGTAAGACCCCAGATGATCTGTTGGTGCGGGGATGGAGGCTATTTAGAAGCGGCTTGCTTAGATTTGAGCGCTTCTGAGGACTTGTATTCTACAGAGAATATCACGATTCCAACACCACCACCAAACAAACGTACAATCTCGTGAAGCCCTCCCGATCGCGTTAAGTCTCACGTTCCTAGATTCTCAGGGATACCAAATTCACCTACTCCATCTACTCTGTAAATGCGTGCACGTGATACCGTTCCCCGCCGCTAAAACAACCGCGTCCCAGCACCACATCAACACTTCCAAACAACGACCATTAAATAACGACCACCAAAACACAACACCACAACCATGGCCCCAGCATCCGGCTCTTCTCTCTACCCCCGCAACACCCTAAAGCGTATAATCCGCGCCCACGCAAATCGCACGCTGAGCAAAAACGTAGACATCCTCGTACGCCAACAACGCTCCTCCTAAACAACCACATACTAACAACCACCCAGATCTTCCTCGACTACACCCTTTTCCTACAAGAGTACGGCCCCTCTTATACCCTTCCTCCTTCCTCTCTTCTGCGCCATAATACAGGACCAGCGAGCACAGCGCAAACAACTTAAATCCGAACCGTACAGTTACTAACGAAGATCAGTCTGATGCGCGAAGCAGCTATTCGCTCGAAACGCGATGGCGAGAGGGGGATTTCCGCGCGGAGTATACGCCGGGTGCGAGACGTAGGTTCCCCAATCGCGTTTGTTGTAGTCAGTATCATTATCTAATTGGAATAGATGAGTTTGAGGAAGTTCAAGGGTTAGAGTGACACGAGTCAACGAGGCAATTTGTTTAATAGGGGGCGTTCAGGATGGGCGGGTTGGATTTGGGATGCGGATGCAGATACCCAGTGGTTCTCGGAGCTTAGGCGTCATGGGGGGTGGTTGAGGGCTGGGCTATGGCGTTTGAATGGCGTAGATGGTATTGGGGGTTTGTTTTCTTCGGAGATTCCGAAATTGTGAGGGGTAGTGCGCCAAAATCAACTTTGTTTCGGTTTGAAAAGGCTTTATACCGTGCTAGGACCTCAGTTCTGGGCATGCTGTCTTATAGTCCCACTTAGAAGTGAGATGATGCACCGGAACAGCATAGAAACAGCGGCCAAGTAGGCTCTCTCTACGCGTATGAAGTCTTTCTCTTTCAAGCGCTCAAGTGTTCAAATCATCATAAGTTTTGTAATCCTATTGAAGCACCTCAAATAGTGCTGTGCCCAAACTTGTGGCAAGACACTGTAAGAGAAGAGAAACTCGATGTTATTTAGACGGCCTCCTCCGTACCAACAACATCCCCGCGATCTACAGCAGTAAGATCCAGATCATAGCTTCACAAGCTTAGGCACCACCCACCACTCGTGATACCGCTTCCCCTCCCCTTCTCCCTCTGCCACCCCCTCCACCCTCACCCTCCCTTTCGCATCTGCGGTCTGCTTCAGCTCTCCTGAAATGGCCCTTAGGCCTGCTACCGCAACACCTGCAGCTACACAGCTAAATAAACACCCCTGCACCCTACTTGCCCACTGCTCCTTAACCCCCTCCGCACTAGCCGCCTTCGGCCCGAGCTTCTTCAGTTTCGCAAAGGCGTCTTTCGCGCGCTTGATACTCGCGTCGATGGGTTGGTAGGTAGGCGCTTTCTGCACATGTTTGACGATGAGCTCTAATGGAGATGTTGGGGACTCAGGTGGGCCGAAGGGGTGGATATGTGTGGTAAGGGTATTGAAAGCGATGATTTCGACGGGTTGAAGGAGGGCGAAGGGTTTGGTGCGGAGCTCGTAGCGCAGCTCTGGAGTAGAGAAGGGCCGCGGTGGTTGCGGGAGCAGGTGGAGATAGGAGAGAAGGGCGTAGAGCTGTGCGTGAAAAATGTTAGTAAAGCAGTTAGACAATGCGCGTAATAGGAGAAGAGGTGAGAGACTTACACTGCTCAATGCCGCACTTAGCTCTTCTGTGCCAATAGCTTCAGCGAGGAGTGCCTCAATGTAGGCTTTTCCTTCCTGAACTATGGCGGCCTTTTCGACGTCCGCTTTCTTGCCCTTTTCTAGCCGCTTTTGCCGCTGCTCCCAGAACTCGAGAAGGGTGATGAGGAGCCGGTTGCGGGTTTCGGCGACTTTGGCGAGGAAGAGATACATGCCTGCAAGTTCATCTGGGAGGTAGATGTCTTGTTCGAAGCCGAGCTGGATGATCCATTCCATTTGGCGGAGCTTGAGGTGGTAGACCCACGTCGTGAGAGGGTATTGTTGGAGGTCGGATGTTAGGGCTTGTAGCTCATCATCGAGTATACTTGCCTACATTGTATAAGCATGTGGATAGTCACTGAAGCCTCTACTTTCTAGAGAGAAGGAATATACGTACGTCGGACTGTAGCTGGTCGAACGCAAGCAGACTGTGACAGAGCATCCGCCGCATTCGACACCGGTTTTGGCAGAGAGCTGTCCAAAACTCTAGATAGTTCTAAGAAGTAGATCAGTAATAATAGAGCTATAAGACTATTTTACTTGGCTAGACATACCTGAGTTGTTCTATTTGTGAAATCGTCGATGATGCTGGCCATCTGAAGCCGCTTATCCTTCGGGAAAAGCGGGTTACGAGGCGCATCAATAGTCCAATTGATAGGATCAAGGACCTGATCTTCCGGAAATACCGTAGCAGCAAGATCGTCCCGCAATAAGCCTTCGAAGACATCATTGTCTCCGGCGAAAACGAAACCTGCTAGGTAGGATCGTGCGTACGCTGATGGCTGCACTTTGCGAGAAGCGAAGGCCCACAGGAATGACTAGTCAAGACATACTATCAGAGAGATGTTGAGTGAAATATGACAGGTTTGATTAGACACTCACCTGGTATTCCTCCGGAGTAGGGTTCAGGAAAGTGTATTTTGTAGCCTCGGCACAATCTTCACATAGCTGTTTCAGCTTTGCAAAGGCATCCTTGAACTCTAGTTCGACGATGGGCCGTGGTGGCACAGTGCTGGTCAACCTCCGCTGGATCTTAGTACTGAAAGCTTCCGGCACTACACGCGCTAGCTCATGAGAGGATTCGATCGCCGGAAGTAGAGCAGACACCGGTGGCCAGTACTTATCTAAGAAGTTGATAGAATAGTCGGGTGAGAGCGCTATCAGAAAGTTTCTGCGGAACTCCAAGCGGGAATGTATAGCGGCTTTCACTGTTTCGTCGATGTTGTCTACACTAAAAGAAGATCAGTCAAATAGAAAAGTACCATGAACAAGAGTGTTTGTACAGTGCATGGTAATAGATATCCACACACTATCTTACCACCGCTTGTGGTACCTCATGGTAGTTTCAGACAGTGGTAGACAAGTGTGCGGACATCTGTGACGAGACACAGTATCAGCATGTCAAATAGTTCGACTTACTCGGTCCCTAATATTTCCTCCGCAATCTCCAACTCATGCAACACAAAGTCATGAGGTACTTTGGTAAATAAAGATCGGTTGTACGTATGTGTGCAAAAGTCTTCTTCCTCAAAGTAGTCTCTCGAGGTGATCTTGGCAATGACGAAATCGCAGCATTTGATAATACCTAAACAGTACGCCCGAAGAACATCCTGTAAAGCATCAGTCACACTTCCTGGATTTCCGCGGTAGAACTGCGCTTCTTCGAGAGATCGAGGTTCCGGCCATAGCAGTCTGTCGATATAGACTGACGTGAACAGGGTTTGGGAAAGCGGATACCCTTGGTGCCACGCCATTTCGTAGCACAGAAGCTGGTCCATGATGCCTAAGACTTCTTCCGGGAGAAGGGTCCGTAAAGCATCGTAGTTTTCCTCTAGAGTCTCGCCGGGCTGGAGAAATCCGCTGTCCATCTTGGGATCCATAATCTGGAGAGTCAGCAGGCCGATACGGAAATGAGCTGATGCGACTGACCTCGAGAGCCCCGATGGATTCGAAGAGCGTGAAGTACTCATCTTTCACGAGCTGACCGATCTCGAGAGCTGGAAGAGTTAACCAAATATTCATAAAACTTCAAAAATGTGCAAGTTAATGACATTGGACTGATAGGACTGAACTTGGAAGTAAAATAATACCTCTCGGCCCGAAGGAAATAGAACACCGGAAAGCGACCTACCTTGAGAAGCCTTGGTAAATCTCTCAGTGATATCCCAAACTTTAGAGCCACCGTTGACGATTGGCTGCGGGACCGGTCTCAACGGCAGCTGCACCTGTTTCGGCGATGCAGAGTCGCGGTCGAGGCCGCAGTCGGCAGCACCTGGGACATGTTAGCCTCATATAAGACATCGACACCCAGAAACGCACTCTCGATAGTAACTCTGATGTCATCATCGGCTTCTGTTGGCGATTCTGTGGTTGACGTGTTCGCCATGGTTGGATTTCAGAAGTAGGTAGGAGGGGAGAGTTTTGTACGACAGGCCGCCGCTGAAAACCACCAAGAGGCTTCACCTCGCGAGACGCAAGTCACTCCAGCGTTGGTCATAGGCATGCTGTCACATATCACCAAGTCAAACTCATAAACCGCATAGAGGAAACAGATTGAGGTTCTAAAAAAGAGCACATCGATAGTATTCGTCTTCATTTCGACCCATCAGAGGTTTGATAGTACAGAATATACAGCCCTCTCCTCCGTCCATCCCGCTCGGCTTTTCAATTGACCGTCCCCAATCTATCCACCCCAGAAATCATCAATTGACCTTGTAGGCCCTTACGAGGACTTCTCCGCGTGTGCCACAAAGCTCGCCGCGTTCGCATCGCCCAAGTTCTTGTTCTCGCCCTGCTTGCCATTCTACCCTCGGCCATCAGCTCCTCTCCTTACTAACACGCCCAATGGCTCCAGGATGTATCAAACTCACCTCCCACTTGGCAAACCGGAGGTCCATCTCGCCACGGCGCTCGGCGGCAACGCGCTTGTCTTCCTTGAGGGAGCGGCGGACCGTACGGGATGCGACCGCGAGGAAGCGGTTGTAGCTGGCCATTGTCAGTGAGGCGGCGGATTGAGGGATAAAGCGGACGCGTACGTGAGCCCCGCGGTTTTCCAGGCGAAAGTCATTGTGGCGGTAGAAGTGCTTCGGGGGTTCGTGGTAGTTTGGCGGGTCGGGTTGGAGGAGCTTGCGGGAAGCTCGAAGCCGGAGATGTGAAGATGCCAAGGGTTTGACAATGTCACGTGATGATTGACGACCACATCGCATCAGCCCTTTTAAAGATTCAGCATACATTTGTGCATCGAATCAGTTCACGGTATCGTGGTTGCATCGTCCCGTGAAATCGCATAAAACAAGATCCGAAGCCCTTGGCTCACTATTCTTGGACCTGACTTCCCGCCTCTCCCAAAGTCTCTTCCACGAATTTAGATCTTTACTGCATCTCTGCTTCCCTTAACTTCGTCAAGGATCATGATTCTCATCTCAACAGCCATAGGGCAGACCTTAAGCAGTGACGCTGATTGATCACCAATCACTAAACCATCACTACCCGCACGCCCTTTCAATCATGTTGAGTCATCATCCGGAGAAATTTAGGGTCTAGAGTATAGCTCCCGCATCTATAAAAATTCCATTTGCATAAAGCAGCTCCATTCCTTAACGTCCTTGAAGAATTAAGAATGTCTCAAACCACCGAAACCATAGCAATTGAATTGCGAGACCAAGGACAGAACGAGAGGTCCAACACCTCCATTCTTCCCCTCCGGTCTCAATCACCACCTCCCTCCGACGCCGTTGAATCGCTCCTCGCAGATGCAACAGTTCCAGATGGCGGCTATGGTTGGGTCATCGTTTTCGCTTCTGCAGTCATCTGCTTTTGGTTCGTCGGGACATCTTACAGCTGGGGAGTGATACAGAAAGCCCTCGTCGATGACGGCCTCTCCAATGCCTCTACTCTCAGTTTCGTGGGCGGCTTGACGCCTATGTGTATTGCCGTGCTAGCGATCTTCAATGCCAGGATCATTCGGGCGGTTGGCGCAAGATGGACTGCTCTCCTCGGCGTCCTCTTATTAGGACTGGGCGAGGTGATGGCTGGCTTCGCGGTGAAAAATGTTGCAGCACTGTTTGGGACTATCGGAGTTGTATCTGGGGTTGGAACTAGGTGATAAATCTTTCATCCAATCTCGATTACAATATCTCTCCGTTTCCGTTCACATATCCTCTTTATTCTAACACCATTCCCAGCCTCTGCTTCATCGTCGTCTCCACCACCCCAACCCAATATTTCGCCCGCCGCCGCGGCCTCGCGAACGGCATCGTCTACGCTGGCGGCGGCATCGGCGGCGCCGCGACCTCCCTCGCCATGGAGAAGCTCATCCAAGCCACCTCCCTCGCCTGGACGTTCCGCATCATCGGCCTGCTCACCCTCGCCACGGGCTTACCCGCCGCCTGGCTCATCAAAGAGCGCGCCCCCGTCCGCCGCAAGACGTTCATCGAATGGAAGCTCTTCCGCGACCTGAAGTTCTGCCTGCTCTTCGCCGCGGGCGCAATCGCCACGTTTCCGCTGTTCGTGCCACCGTTCTTCTTACCGCTGTATGCGCATTCGATTGGCTTGGAGGCGTCGGCGGGCGCGGCGTTGGTGGCGGGGTTCAACCTCTCCTCTGCGTTTGGGAGGATTGGGTTAGGGTTGCTGTGTGATTTGATCGGCCCGCTGCATGCGCTCTTTCTCAGTCTCCTCCTTAGCGGGTTCAGTATGTTGGCTATTTGGCCGCTGAGCAGCGAACTGGGGCCTCTGATACTCTTTGTGGTTATCAATGGCGCGGCAAATGGGGGGTTCTTCGCAACGATGCCGACGGTGGTGGGGAGTTTGTTTGGGAGCACGAGGGTGGCTGTTGCGATGGGGATGGTAGTGACTGGGTGGGCTGGGGGCTATCTGCTCGGCGGCCCGATTGCGGGATACATGCTGAGTGCGTTCGGAGGTGCGGAGGCGGGCTTCAAAGCATACAGGCCGGCGATGTATTACGCAGGAAGCATGTCTCTAATCGCAGCAGCATTGGTCGGAGTGTTGCGATGGAAGACTGACGGGAAGTGGAAGAAGAAGGTCTGATGCTGAGAGCGAAGGCAGGGGAGGCTATGGGATCGTAGGCAGCAGCTCTACGTTGGCTGTGATGAGAGCTCTTAGGGTCCGGACTTCAAATGATACCTGTTATTGTAGTGCTCCTTTCATACTAACTAGCAGAGGCAGATTCAACCACTCAGCGATCCCGTAAAAAATTCCGACTCTATTGTATAGTAGCGCAGTGGTAGCTGGGTGGCCTAACTGTTTTGATGTTTTGATGTTTTGTTACTGTTTAGAAGCTTGAAGCCCGGTTGCGTGGTGCTTTCTGTTGCCTCTCTGCTTTCCCTCGTCGTCCGTAGGTACCTTTAGACCGTAGCCAGTTACACTAGGGGGGCAATGACTGGCTACTGTCACTAGAACGATACTGCTCCCAATTATCCAGCCACTATCAAAGTCGATTATACCTACGCGCTTCGATCGTTAAGGGCCCATCATAGCCCTGTGCATAGGTACTCCCCACATAGTGTAATTGGTCCACAAGCTCGGTATCGTAACGTACGTTCCCAAGGTTTTCCTAGCGCCTCTATTCCCCTACCCCAATCATCAGCCCCAACCACAACAACAAATCCCCGCCGCGAACTGGCCAGATCCCACAAATTACGAAAGGCCACATACGCAGAATACCACATAAGCGAAAGGCCACACACGCAAGAAATCACAGCGCACACGAAATCAAACAAAAAAAGCTCCATTGATTCTACAAAAGTGACTTTTTTTCGGGTGTCCGGGCCCCAAACTCGCACCGGATCAGTGATTGCCATCCATGATTGCGCAACCCCCTCGGAGCTTCGGCGATGAGCCTGACTCCGACCCGAAAGGAAAGTGTAGGTGCAAGAGAGTGTAAGGTACGGTGTGTGCTGTGAAGCAACGAGAGAGTGTGTGCGCGGTGAAGCGACGAGGAAGGAGTGTGGGGAGTATTAAGGAGTGTGGGAGGTGTGCTATAAAGCAGCGAGATGGTAGATATGCTGTCAAGCAACAAGGGACTGTAGAGTTTCAAGGGAAAGTGGGGTTTCAAGGGAATGTGGGTGTTCAAGGGAATGTGGGTGTTCAAGAGAGTGGACGGCTGGGTTGGCGTGCGGAAGACTTACGAAATGAGAGTGCTGGGAAGCGACAAGAGTGTGTGTGTGCTGTAAAGCAACAAGAGTGTGTGTGTCGCGGAGCAATAAGAGAGTGTGGTTGTTTTAGGAGCAAAAGAGTGTGGAGGTGCAGAGGAGGCGTTGGGAGGAGATGAAAGGAGAGGATGCCCGAAGGCGAAGAGAGAAGAGGGAACGGGCGGGGACGAGGTTAAGTACTTTTTTTTCTGCTTGCCAAGTCTGCTTGGCCGGCCACAGCTCAGGAGAACCAAAGATCGAGGACGAATACAAATTCAGGGGGCTGGGAGCGCAATCGGAGAAATTCTCGTTGTCTACCCACGGTACGTTCATGGGACGTCATCTACCTACGCCCAACCAACATGTCAATCGTGATCGCGCGCCTATCGCATCCAGTACCCAAAGCCGCCTTCTGAACGCCGTCAGATGCCCAATTCTATACAGCGAATAAATAATACATCATATGAAGGTAAAAGGGACGCTATGTCACAGCGATGCCCTTGCCAGATGCTGGACCGTGGCCATTTGCCCGCCAGGTATCCTCCTGCTTTGTCCCTGGTAGTAACCGCTTTCCACTCGTGCCGCGCGGTCGTCCACCCACGTCGTCGTTGCGTTTCTCTTCTCGCGAAAAATCCGGGATCCCATTTGGCCCAGGACCAGAGCTCATTACCACGGGAGAGGCACTGTAAGTCGGGGCAATACTATCCGTGGTAAGGGGCAACAAAGTACCGTTTTGTCGTGATTGGAGCAACCGCGCTTTTCGATCGGCTTTATCTCCGTCTGACATCCTGTCATAAAGGTAGAGGCCGAGGAATGTAAGGGCGAAACCAAAGCCTTGAGTCGGAGACATGCTTTTGCCGAACCAAAGGATGGCGAAAACGATGACGAAAACGCGTTTGATGAGACTGGCTACAGAGTACGTAACTGGCGAGACCATGGAAAGCAGGATAAAGGCGACAATATTCTGGCCGAAGTGGAACATGCCGTTGAAAAAGAATTCCGCGGTAAGCTGCCCGTGATCTAGACGGCCCTCACGATTCGAAAGATCGATGGATGCGTCCTGCATGAAATCGGAGAGAAGGCCAAATCCTTCAGACCAGGCCCAAATTGGTAGTGTAAAAATGAACGCGAGCCCGCTAGAATAGCAGAGCAAATTGAGTTTGTCCGGCTTGGTGAATCTTGTGGGAGCTATGCCTTCTGCCTCGGCGGCCGCGGCCTCGTTGAATATCTTCTTCGACATTATGTTCTGCGTGACGAAGAGTATGGTGCTACCGAAAGCGTAGAGGAGCCCTAGAAAATTTGCGTTGAAATCGGCCGAACACGCCATAACAACGCCTAAGGTGAGAGGAATAAGAGAGAGGTACGTAGGAGTCGAGTACTCGATGTTGAGGAATAATCGATATGCAAGCACTGTGAGAAGAGGGGAGAGCCCCTTGATGGTATGGACGAGCGAGACGGGAATGCGGGACATCGCATCGGAGCTTAGGATGTGGCCGCCGATTTGGAAGAGAGTCAGAGGAAGCGTGGTCATAATGAGCTCCTTTGTTGGGGGTCTTATCCCAAATTTCAAGACAGGTATATAAACTTTCAATTGAGGCCACCTTTTCGCCAGTGCCGCCAGGAAGATACACCAGGATGACACAAAAGCAAATTGTATGACCGTGAGTGTCACAGGTTTCGGGAGCGCTGTGAGGATTGCCTTTGAGGAGGTATTGGAGAGAATGGAGGTCATGTACCAAATTCCGCACAGCATCTGCTCAAGTCAGTAGTTGACCTAGGATCGCATCTCAAGAAGCTCGAGACGTCTTACAATGAGCCTAGGGGAGACGGGCGCCTTTAATGCATCTGCAAGCTCATGCGCGTTCTGGCTCACGCTCCCTCGCCGTGTTCGTATTGTCCTGAACGCCTCACTCAAGCTCTTTTGCCGGCCATGCCTCGACGCCGCCGCCGCGGAATTGGCATTGGACCAATATGGATTTGACGATTCCTTTCGCGGCTGCCACCGGTCCGCGATCACATTTCCGTTCGGCCTCGAGGCATAGCTGGGGTTGGGGCTCGGCGATCTCGAGGAGCTCTGGCCATACGGCTCCTCCTCGTGGGTCGGGAGGTGGTCAGGCTGGAAGGCGGGAAACTTGAACGTCTGGTGGGAGGTCGGCGACAGAGGCGTTGCGGACGCCATTCGGGACTATTGGAATAACTCGAACGCGCGTTTTGTTAACCCCATGAGAGTGGGGGGCGCGGGCGACGATGTAGCCAGGTGGTCGAGCGAGAGGGTTCGAGGGAGGGCGAGACTGGTGTAACGCGCCGTCAAGACAGCTCCCACGAGGTTCGAACGGAGAGGTGCAGGCAAGAGAAGTTTGGTGGTGTTGAAGTTTCGACTCGGCGCGTTCAAGGTCGGAGCAGGGCCGACAGAACAAACGCGGCTTAGAATAATCTCCTACCTACCTACCAATTTAAGATGCAACGGCGTCACGTCAGCGGAACGCCGTATTGAATCTTATTCCAACCACCAGTACCCCACTTGCTTCAAGTCACTCCTTCGACGAGATGAACAGTGGGAGACGCGTTTGAATTGCCCAAAATGCCGCTGAATAGGTTGCTACGTCCTTTCTTACTGTGCTTCATCACTTTTCTGGCTAATGCCGCTCGTCTCAGAGACGAAATGGTGCCATTGGGCCAGGAGGGGACCCCGCCGTCATTCTCAGTCAGCTTCAGCTCAGCATGGCAGATTCTGGGACCGTTCCAGGCTGGCTCAAGAGGTACGAGCTCTGAAGCCTTGAGAAACAGCTGGCTCTTTGCTAATATATGAACAGAAGCACCGTGGGGAGCAGATCCTCTAGAGTTCTTTGGCGGTTTCCGAAGTCTACAGTGTGATAAGGAAGCTCGCTTTCGAAGCTCTCTCGGCATAGATGGAACCGTGGGATGGTCTTTGCTTGAAGGGGAGACTGTGAACGCCAACGCTTTCGGCTCGTCTGTCTCCCTGCCTGTCAACTTTGAGAACCCCGGGTTGCCGCTTCAAGGCGTTTACGGATGGGCTGCCCGACAGTATCAGGCATGGGCCAGGGGCCAGTTTTCCATCGATACCGAACAGGATTTACCTTTGATTGTCTACTCCGACTCCATCCTTGAGTTCTGGATCGATGGCGTGCATTACTTCGGCGGCGACTTTTACTCTTTCCGCAAGGCACCCCCGGTGATTCGTCTTGGCCCTGGCGCGCATACTGTGGATGTTCGTCTTGTTTATGATGTGAGAGCTATGGGCGGTGGAGATGCGCCCTTCATCATCGCGATCGAACTGGCTAGTGGCTCGTTGGAGGTAGCATCTCAGGGTATTGTAATGGCAGATGTAGTGGACGGATCACTCGCAAGTTCGCTAGCATCGGTCACTGTCCGAAACAATAAAGCTCAGGATCTTGAGATCTTGAGTGTTGAGCCATCCTTGAATGTGAGTAGCTTAGGTTGTACTAGACATACAATAATGGCCATATATTCTACTAGTTGTTTGGATGTGCTAGCTAAGAACAATCAGGACTCTACCACCACCGTGACGTTGAAGTCGAGCGTGGTAGTTGCTGCTGGACAAACCAGACCAATACTCTTCGATGTAAAGCTTAGTGATACAACTACTCCGTCCATTAGCGTTCGCATAAAATACCGTCAAGTCAGCCCTGCTAGCTTTCCGTCTTTTCTAGAAGTCTCCCAGACACTCACCCATCGTTCAATCTATGAGCCGCACAAGATTACCTACCTCCATCCAGGTTCTATTCTGTCCTACGCCATGTTAAGGCCACCCTCTAAAAAGGCCGTCCAAGATTCCAGCGAGAATGAAAAGTTTCCAATCCTTTTAGCATTTCATGGAGCTGGGGTCGAGGCAGAGAACGACTTAGTGGCGCACGCTCTTGATCGTACTTCAGATATCAAAGCCTGGGTTCTTTTCCCTACCGGTGTGACGACGTGGAGTGGAGATGATTGGCGTAAGTTATTATAATGTACATTCAAGAAGCAAAACTGACAAAATAATCTTAGATAATTGGGGGTTTGCAGATGTAGAAGTAGCTGTGAACTATGTTCCCAAATGGATTGAGGCTGTGGGATGGCAAGGTCCTGCTGCTGATCTTCAGCGATGGCTCGTCGCCGGCCACTCGAATGGTGGTAAGTCTTGCTAAATTCTACTTTAACGGGTACTTATAAGTCGATGCTAAAATTTAATAGGACAAGGCGCCTGGTATGCATTGACTCATCGACCAAGTAAAATTATCGCTGCGGCCCCTCTCTCTGGATATTCGTCTATACAAAGTAACAGTATCGGTTTGTCCCCAAAGCGTGGTAATGTTGCTGACATCGCGTAGACTACGTCCCATATCTCCTGTGGCAGCCAATGGATCCACAACGTTCTGCCATCCGCGACGGTGCCTTGAATAGCTACCGCCACGAACTTCTCCTGGAAAACTGCAAGGGTATCCCGATCTTGCAGCAACACGGTGCCTTGGATGACAACGTACCGACGTATCATTCTAGACTTCTTAGCCAGCTTCTGCTCCAAGCCAATGGAACATCTCGATACTACGAACTGCCGGACAAAGGCCATTGGTTTGATGGCATAATGGCCACTCCTCAGCTGCTTGATTTCTACAACCAACAAATAGGCAAGATTCCCGGGGATCAAGAACTGCAGTCGTTTAGCCTCGTCGTGGGGAGTCCTGCTGATACAGGCTCAAAAGGAGGATTGAGGGTGACCCAACTTGAGACGCCTGGTCAGTACGGGAGAGTAGACGTCGTGTTTGATGAAGTAACGGCGAAATATCGAGTGACTACCTCGAATGTGTTGAGTCTGGAAGTTGACGACCAGCGGCATAGTTCTGGGCTGTCTTCAATCACCTTAGATGGTCAAGACCTCAATAAGCTCGATGGAACGGTGCTGCATCAGGAAGATAAGATGGTTCTTTGGAGAAACACAAACGGGCAATGGAAGGTCAGTCAATCTTCTCTGTTACGGTGGTTGATCTTAGCCTTGCGAACACGCTTTCACCCCTGCGTCAGAGCCTCGAAGTCTTGCAGGCATATAAGTATCCTTTCGCTTAATATCCCGGTCAAGCCCTCAAAGTCTTCACGCAATAGCAAGAAAGTATAGACAGATAAGCGACGAGGCACTCACTCTAGATGGATGAGTCTAATAAGCCTAGGTCGGTAATAAACAACCTAGTTCCCTGCTCCGCAGCGGCCGGCAGCTCGGGGCCATGGATGCCATACTACGAACGCGGGGCCACTTCACCATCCAATACCAGCATAGCGAGGCCTCTGGAATAGCTCTTCAGATCTCCCGCAACCTCTACCAATACTTCTATGCCGACTCCGCCGTTGTAGAAGCCAAGACACAGGCGGACCACACTCCAGGTAATGTTATCACTACTAGCATAGGCGGAGATGTGCACGCTAACTCTCACCCGCTATTCCCCATCAAATTGTCATCTTCTGGCCTCTCCATTCAGGAGGCTGGTGGCCGGACGAGGGAGTATGGTGGTGAAGGGGGTCTGTCGGCCATCTTCTTGCGGCCCCTGCCCGACGAGCGGCTCGAGTTAGTGGTGTGGGGAGTGAATAGGGAGAGCCTGGCGATTGCGGCTCGGCTCGTGCCGATGCTGACCGGCGTCGGGCAGCCAGACTTTGTGGTGATGCGGCGGGACTGCCTGTGGAAGGGCGTCGAAGGAGCAGTGGCGATGGGCTTCTTTGACCACGAGTGGAATGTTACCAAGACGGCCGTCTTGCGGTGAGCAGCACTGTAGGTCAAACAAGTGAAGTAGCTGCCATTAGCCATAATCAATTGCAGCGGTAGAGGTGCGGCGAGCCTGTCCATGGTGACGTCGTTGGCCGCCAGACCGGCGCGTCGTGTTGTTCCGGTCTGAGGATAAATATCGCGTCCTGCCCTCCACCTGCTTCCTTCCACACCCACAACAACCCACGGTCCTTCATCACCCACACTCCTTGACTCTCTCCATTTTGCCTTCATCTTGGGTCTGCTACTTAGTTCTGCTCTGCTGTAATCTAGTTCTCTGCTTACTGCGGGACGGCGCCTCCGTCGCATCTACTGCAAGTTTCATCGACCCAGCTCATCCGGAAGGCGGACCTGGATCTCGTCAACATTGTCGGCGTCACCTCCCCCAAGCTGCCCTCGACCCTTTCCAGCTCTCTCACAGGGCGCCCGGCAGCAGCTGCTGACACCGACTACATAGCGGAGGAACATATCTGCCATCTGGTCCTGTCGTCTTGTCTGCCTTCTTCTCTTCTTCATCCATCTGCTTTGGCAATCTACCGCCACAGCCTTGTTCTCCATCACATTGCATAGCTTCACCACCGCGTCAGGTAAAGTAAGTTGGTGTTTGTTTACTGTTGTCTGATTGTATCTTACAACGCCACCCCAAGGGCCTATCTCGTCGGCACCTCTGTCGTCAACCCCATCTCTCACATCTTTCGCCAACTCAACAACTGTGAGGGAAATTCGCCATGAGCAACGCAAATATTTCATCCGAGGGATCTCCCACCCCGCGCAAGACCTCCCGCTTCAACGTCCACGAGGACTTGAAGATCGACACCTCTGCGGAGACGCTTGCTACGGTGGTAGGCGCTGACACCTTCCGTGCCATCTACTCCGACAGCCCACCCCGCTTGCAATCTTATTACCAGTTGACATCCAACACGCAGGGTGTTAAGCGTCCTGGCTCTATCATCCCAGAGGGTCTTCTGCCGCTGACGACTTCAAAGCTCGGCAATCAGGGTAGAGCACCTGCCCGCAACGCCCCGCTCAAGGTCAGTCACCCACCTCAAGTTCACATTAGCAACTCGCTGACTCCTCTAGAAGCAGAAGGTCGAGACCGAGACCGTCCCAGTTGAACAACAGGAGACTATGTACGACACTCTGCTGGCTCGCCTGAACGACCACCAGAGCACCAAGCCGCCGACCATGGCTTCCTCCGAGGTGGACAATAACTTGAACATTCCTGTCCGCGGTGGCGACTACGACACTTCTTCTCGGACCTCGAGTGGCTCTATCCCAATCACTCCGGCTAGCGATAGGTTCGTCACCACGCCGACCACGGACCCAGACCTGGAGACTATCCAGAACCCCAACTCTTCCGAGTTCATTCGTCTCCGCAAGGAGCTTGAGGTAACTCGTAGCAAGCTTGCCCGCGTGGACCAAGAACTCCATGCTACTCGCCTTACCGCGTCTACCTTCAACCAAGCCCTGGGAACGCCATCCGAAGCGGATTTCCCACAGCACTACAAGGGAGACATCACGGAGCACACCATCAGCAAGCTGCAAAATGCCCTTAACGCGTCCACCCGCCCAGTGGCTCGCCAGGAGAGCTGGCCCCTCCAAGACGATGCTCGCTCCGAGGCGAGCGAGGCGATGTCGGCCGGAGCGTTCAACCGTGGCCAGGCCATCTGGGGCAATGGCATGCGACCAGCCTTGGGAATCAATGGCCCTCACGTTGGTCAACAGCAGCAATATCCGGCTCCCACTCCAATCGGCAACAATTGGGGCAATCCCAACGGCGTGCGACCCTACTTCAACCCCAATGTCAACCTTGGCATGACTGCACAGCCGTATAGCGCCATGCCCGCTCATCAGCATCGCCCCTCCAGCGGCCCTCGCATGGACAACTATCGCGGCAACCAGTATCTGAACGAGCCTACCCACTTCCCGCTGGACCGTAACAACCGCGGAGCTATTGGAGGAATGAACCCACCCAGCCGTCCAAATTCCGCGTTTGACGCACGCTATGGCGGCCAATACGCCCAGTACTCTGCGTCCTCGATGGCCACCGCTGGAGGCTTGAGCCCTACTACGATGAGTCAGATGGGAATGCCTCCAATGAGCGTTCCCGGCATGTACCCGCCTATCAACAACCCGCACGCTTTCGCGTACCAGCAGCCAATTGGAACCATGGGTACTAGGCTGTCTCCTGAAGCAGCGGAGTTCAGTGTGGATGCAATGGCGCCGACTCCATGGAATGTTCAGGTGAACGTGGCCCACAATTTGGCGAGAGTTCTGACTGACCTCAGCCTCGATCAGCCCGTCTCCAATGCCGGCAGCGGCTGGATGAACCCACAAGAGCCCATGAACTATCGTCGTCTCCTCGACCGCAACATGAATTGCGACTGGAAGTATATTGTCGACAAGATCGTCGGCAACAATGACCAGCAGGCCTCCATCTTCCTCCAGCAGAAGCTCAAGGTGGGCACGGCAGAGCAGAAGTTCGAGATCGTGGAAGCCATCATTGCTCAGGCATATCCGTTGATGGTCAACCGCTTCGGCAACTTCTTGGTTCAGCGCTGCTTCGAGCACGGCACAGCCGAGCAGGTGATCGCCATTGCCAATGCCATCCGTGGCAACACTCTTACTCTTAGCATGGATGCCTTTGGCTGTCATGTCATCCAAAAGGCCTTCGATGCCGTCCCTGAGGAGTACAAGGCTATCATGGTCCACGAACTGCTCCGCCGCATCCCGGAAACTGTCATCCACCGCTATGCCTGCCACGTCTGGCAGAAGCTGTTCGAGCTTCGCTGGAGCGACTCTCCTCCTCAGATCATGAAGTATGTCAACGAAGCCCTTCGTGGCATGTGGCACGAAGTTGCCTTGGGCGAAACTGGTAGTCTTGTGGTCCAGAACATCTTTGAGAACTGCCTCGAAGAAGACAAGGTTAGTTGCTTTGACACTCTCACTGAACCTTGCTAATTTGATCAACAGCGTCCCTGCATCAACGAAGTCCTCGCCAGCATTGATGTCATTTCCCATGGCCAGTTCGGTAACTGGTGCATTCAGCACATCTGCGAATACGGAGCCCCGGCTGACCGCAACCGGGCCATCGATCATATTCTCCGCTTCGCCACTGAGTACAGCATGGACCAGTATGCTTCCAAAGTCATTGAGAAATGCCTCAAGATTGGTGGCAACGAGTTCCTCGATCGCTATCTCGAGCGAGTCTGCGAAGGTCGTGCCGATCGTCCTCGCATGCCACTCATCGACATCGCTGGAGATCAGTTTGGCAACTACCTGATCCAGTACATCTTGACCCATTGCGGCACCCAGCACCGTGAGATTGTTTCCAATCATGTCCGCAAGCACATGGTCTCCCTTCGTGGCTCCAAGTATGGCTCTCGTGTTGCCATGCTCTGCTGCAACCCCGCTTTCACCACTCGTCCCGGTCCTCCTGCTGGCATGCAGCTGAACCGCTACAACTCTGGCACTTCCAACCGTGGTGGATCGGCCTATGGCGCCTTCCGTGCCAACTAGGCGTATCATCTGCCCTTTGGTCTACCGTCTGGAAACTTGTCTACCCGCTTGGCACCACACTCGTTCCCGATCTCCCGAAAAGCGGACCATTGATTTCGACCACTTACGATCCGATGTCCACTGGCTTACCTCGATTTTGTTCTTAGTCGTCTCTTCATCTCGAGAGGCTGTCTTGGTATACGAACTCGATAATAGCCTCGTAGCGCATTTACCATGCTCAAAAATCCTCGTCTCATGGTTGGGATATGGTAAAAGCGTATACTTTTCTATGGTCACAAGTTGGTTGACGGTATCTTTCTGGAAACACGGTTACACTCAGCAGCTTTCAAGTCTATATTGCATTTCCTTTTACCAACTCAAAACAACCTTCTTCGCCATCTGATAGGCATGGGGTTGAGGTTTCTCTCTCACTCTATGGCTGTTTGGATTCCGAATCACAATCTGGAGGCTCGACCTAACCGGAATCTTACGGCTTAACGGTTTCTGGACTCATTCGTGGATCCATTCATGTGGAGGTTTTCTTTTTGACAACATGTCTTATTGTTCTGCTTGCTGAGCTGGGTCAACGGTGTCAAGGGGCACACGTAATGAGGTGGTGTGCGGGACAGGTTCATTTGCTTTACTGGAGTTTGCTAACCACAAAAACCCAAAAACATTGATAGAAAAACCAGGATGCTAGTCACTCGTTGACGGAATATATGCAATCCTAATACTAGTGTGCTTTGCAAAGTGACTTGTGAACTCGAGAGTATTCTATGCTTAGAGCCCTTTGAAAGTGTTGTTAGATTCTAATCCCGTGACGAGACGAGAGGCTACGTTTCCAGTCAGTGAACAATGACCGTCTGATGGTGGCTCCATAATGCTGTGCCGTGTCGCAAGGAATGACCTGACGGCGTCCCTAAGCGAGTCGGCGTGGGCGAATGAAGACACACCCCCGACTTGGGACCGAACGCCTTCACCGCAGACCGCATGACATCAACGCCCTCCCCCCAACAATTTATTCACAGCCAGCGAGCACCCCGTGTATCGTCATGGCATCTTCTCTGCACGTCAACGGGGATCGGCGGCCCAGCAACACCAGACACCCCACCGCCCCGCCCACCATGATGAACTCTCACTTCGCTCCGGTAGGGGAGAACCCCAGCCGGGAGCAGTACGAGCATGGCATCCAGGTCATCGACGAGGACAAGGAGTTCAAGTGAGTCTCCTCCGGCGTGCTCTCCGGGCCCTTCGCAATGGTGCACACAGAGCCAGAAGCTAACATCGGGACACTGCAGCCAGCACCTCTCCACGTACCTCAGCATCGAGAAAATCATACCCGCCGGCTTCAACTACCACCTGATTTCCGTCTTCGGCTCGCAGTCGACCGGCAAATCGACACTCCTTAACTACCTCTTCGGCACCGAGTTTGGCGTCATGTCGGAGCAGGAGCGGCGGCAGACGACAAAGGGCATCTGGATGAGCAAGAACAAGCGCGTGAGCGCGGTCAAGGACGCGAATAGTATGGCGGAAAACATCCTCGTTATGGATGTGGAGGGTACAGACGGGCGGGAACGCGGCGAGGACCAGGATTTTGAGCGCAAGAGCGCGTTGTTTGCGCTCGCGACGAGTGAGGTGCTCATTGTGAACATTTGGGAGCATCAGGTTGGGTTGTATCAGGGGGCGAATATGGGGCTGTTGAAGACGGTGTTTGAGGTCAATTTGCAGCTGTTTATCAAGGATAGCAAGTATGCGCTCTGCTTTTCTATTCTTGTTGTGAGGGTTTTAGGGGGATGGATGCAGATTGCTGACACGGCTGCAGGACTATTGCGAAGACACTCCTCTTTTTCGTTATTCGGGATCATATTGGTACGACGCCTATGTCTAATCTACGGAATACCCTCCTCCAAGACCTGTCGCGGATTTGGTCGACGCTCTCGAAACCCAAGGGCCTCGAAAACTCGCGGATAGACGATTACTTTGATTTTGCGTTCTGTGCGCTCCCACACAAGATCCTACAGCCGGAAAAGTTTGAAGAGGAGGTCGAGAAGCTCAGCCATCGGTTCCGGGAAGGGTACAACGATCCTAAGAAGAGCGGACTGCTAGACGAGGGATCGCTCCCCGTTTTCCTGCCCCAGTACCACCGGCGGATCCCCGCGGACGGCTTTCCGGTGTATGCGGAGGGTGTCTGGGACCAGATCGTGAACAACAAGGACCTGGATCTACCGACGCAACAGGAGCTACTGGCACAATTCCGATGCGATGAGATTTCCCGAGAAGTTCTCGTTGCGTTCGACGAGACTATCACGCCCCTGGAAGACAAGCAGGCCGAAGGTGTTAGGCTCGGACAGCCGACTGTGCTTGCGGGACTTGGTGCTGCTATGAACCTGGCCCGGTCGACTATACTGAAGGACTTCGAGACCAACGCGAGCAGGTACCACAAGGGCGTGTATACCCGGAAGCGAGCAGAGCTGGAGCACAAGATTGATGCCCGATTGAAGGCGCTGTTCCAGAAGCAACTCAGCGCGGCTAACAAGGCCGGAGTGGACCAATTTAGCAGCGCCGTCAGCGCGGCGGTCAAAAGTGGGCAGAAAAAAGGAAATAACTACGACTTTGCGCACATCGTGGACTCGGAGAAGGCCAAGGCCCTGGCGAAGTTCGAGGAGGACGCACAGGCTGTATTGGTTGAGGGCGCGTCTTGGAGCACCTACCAGGCCGACCTAACCCTCTACAAGAAAGACTTAGAGGAGGTCTCTGCGCGGTTGCGGAAAGATGAGATGCGCCGCCTTGCTACCCGGGTCGAGCGATGGGTCCGGTCACGACTCGGCGAGTCCGTTGGTTTGGAGTTTAATAAGCTGGGCACTGGCCGCGGAGGTTCTGGCGCTCCGGAGAATGGGGACAGACCAGCGACAGAGAAAGACCTCTGGGATCGGATATGGGCTGTCTTCACCGAGACTGTCGAGAGTGCTGAGGGCCGGTTCACAGATCGAGCACGCAGCTTCGATGCTAGCCCTGAAGAAGTTGAAGTCGGACTTTGGCGACTACGGCGGAAGTCATGGGGTGTGCTGAGGGCGAAGATCGACGAGGAGGTCATGGAAGGCAACATCCTCCTCAAGCTACGAGAGAAGTACGGATGATCCAATCAGCTCTATCTAGTGTTTACTTGCTAACACTCATCCCTAGCTTCGAAGACAAATTCCGCTACGATGAGTCTGGCGTTCCCCGCATCTGGCGTCCAACCGACGACATCGAGGGCCTCTATACCAAAGCGCGCGAATCGACCGTCACCATCATCCCGCTCCTCGCCCGGTTCAGGCTCGCGGCCACCTCCGCGCCACCACCTCTCGACGCCTGGATTGGCAGCGCACCAGCTTCTACCTCCTCCGCCGACGAAGAGGACCTCGCGCCCATTGGCGGCGTTGACGAGGACGAGGGGAAGAGCCTGGAGGAGGAGATGACGGTGCTCAACGACACCAAAATGCAGGATTTGCTGGTCCGGTTCAAGAAAACGGCGGACGGTGTATACGTCGAGGCGAAGCGGAGCGCGATCGGGGGAATGACGCAGGTGCCGCTGTACTTCTATGGGCTGTTGCTTGCGCTGGGGTGGAATGAAATCGTTGCAGGCAAGCCTAATCTCCCCTTCTTTGCGCCTTTCGTGCAGGAACTTTGCTAATGTGAAGAAATAGTTCTACGAAACCCCCTTTACTTCGTCTTCCTCATCCTCATCGGTGTCGGCGCCTACGTCACCTACACGCTTAATCTTTGGGGCCCTATGGCGCGCATGACTAACGCTGCGAGCAATCAAGCCTTAGAAATCGGAAAGGAGAAGCTCAGGGAGTTTCTAGCGAACACGGAGACGGGACGGCAAGCGGTCGCGATGAGTGGGAGGGGGGAGAGTATCGGACTGGAGACGC
This sequence comes from Lophium mytilinum, assembly GCA_010093605.1. NCBI lineage: Eukaryota > Fungi > Ascomycota > Dothideomycetes > Mytilinidiales > Mytilinidiaceae > Lophium > Lophium mytilinum. The sequence continues at coordinate 1,587,665 of MU004195.1, read as the reverse complement.
TAGATCGGCAGGGGAAGAAGAAGGTGGAGAGCGAGGATGAAGACGACATATGAAACATGCGGTTAGTATCTGGATTGGTTAGGGTTAGGTATATCTGTATTAGTCAATGTGGGTGTGGTCTTCAAGACGGGCATGGGATTGGGCATTCATTCTTCTCATGGCGTGTCCTTTTTGATGATTGTGCTGTGTCATATTGGATCCCGCTTACTTAGTGTATACCTGCTGTGCTCCGTTGCACGAGAACGAGTCTCGGGTCGATCAAAGGGTGTGGAAAGCTTCATCTATATATGCCCTTCGACATGCAGGTACGTACGTTCGAACCGTGGTGGTGGGCTCGACTTGCTTCCGAGCTTCACATCACGCCCTAGCGTAAGTCCAACACAAATACTTCTATCACAGGATATAGCTCACATCTGCGTAATGTAGTTGGTCGAAATCGAATCTAGCGGCGCCTGTCTCCAAACCTCGGAAGAGTTGTCCCTCAACACTCCATCACGGAACCTTTTGCTTCCATCAAAGAAGAATGCTGCAACAACTAGAATGAGTCCTTAGACCCTGAGCCGGGATATTCCCAGCCCCCACGAGAACTAGGTAGGAGGTAACCCAGGGTACAAACATCACGGTTCCGTCTGCAGCTGTTGTCCCACGCCATCTGATCCAGTACGACTGCGAGGTCGGGAAGAACAAGAGGAAATGACGACGCTGCTTCCTTGCTCGTGATTTATTGACATGCGGGTGAGATGCGGGACATTCGCTCCTTGGTGTGCTGCGCTGCGACGGTCGAAGCCGGGCGTTGCTCGTGATGAGTCCTTTAAGAGGCCACGAGACCAGCCAGCTTCAAAAGCCTTGGTGAATGGCTCGATTTCAGCTCCTACGTAGGATAAGGCGGTGAGTCTAGTCACGGTTGCCGACAGCGCAGAGCTACGCTGGAGGAAGAGGTCTCTGACGATACGGGCGGTAAGTGGTCACGGCAGCGTGTCTTTTTTCACTTCACAAAATTTGCCGTGACGTTTTACTTGTGGGATCACCTTCGCTTAAATCGCGTGGCTGTCACTTTATATAGCGAGATTTCCGCTTAGTACACTTCAACTCCACATCAACTCCTGTAACTCAACCTCCTCCATCTCTCTCGCTCGTCAACACAACCACCGCCATCTCATCGCACCTCCTCCTAAGTCAAGCCAATCGCGCTCAAGCACAGTCCTCCCCCAGGGCGTCCTTCATCATGAAGCTCGTCACCCTCGGCGTCTTCTCCGCCGTCCAGCTGTTCGTGGGCCAGGCCTCTGCCGTCGAGTTTGACGCCAGAGCGCAGCTTGTCGACGTCACCCGCAAGCATCAATTCCAGCCGCCGGGAGTTGGCGATCTTCGTGGGCCCTGCCCGGCTCTGAATGCGTTGGCGAACCAGTAAGTGCTCTTGATCTTGGTGTTTTGGAGTGTGGCCGGTGGCTGATGACTTCAAGTGGCTTCATTCCGCACAACGGCATCGCTACTATTGACGAGATCGTCAATGCTTCTATGAATGGTAAGTTTCACTTGTAAAGGAGGTGAATGCCTGCTTCTACCGCTCTCTTCTTGGGGGTTGGGATTGTACTATCGCGCTCTCAGCAGCGGCACCAGATTGGCATCTAGCCTGGTCTCCGGGATCGTCTCTGTCATCTGCTTCTTCATCCGGCTAACTTTTCAGTCTTCGGCCTGGGCTACGATCTGGCTCACCTTGCTGCCATCTATGGCACGGCAATGTCAGTCTCGACAGATCTTTCCCACATGTCCATCGGCGGCCCGGCTCCACTAGGTTCTACTCCAGCCAATTCCAGCGTCATCCTGCTAGTCAATCCTGGAGGCCTTGACACTACCCATGCCGCCTTCGAACACGACTGTTCTGCAACACGGATCGACAAATATATTGCAGACAACGGAGATGCTTCCACCATGTCTCTCGACCTGTTCAAAGATCTTTACTACAGGCAGCAGGGGCTTCCAGATGAACAGGTCGACTACAACCTTGCGATCATGAACGACCACCGAATGCAGCGGACTATCGACAGCGAGAATCAGAACCCGAACTTCTTCATCTCGCCATTTGCCGGCTTGATGCATATCGGCGCTAGCCATGGCCTGGTCTGGCAATGTTTCTCGAATCATAGTGCCAAGTATCCTGAGGGCAGACTGGATCGCGAGACACTCATGTCGTTTTATGGCGTCGAGCGGAGCCATGAGTTCGTCGGAGAACATTTGATCTACGTAAGTAACCTCCCTATTGTCTGGATATGATCTTCATCTATCTACTGTCCTCGTCGGCAACGCCTCGGCTCTAATCCACTACACCTCTTCACCTCTTCACCTCTTGTCACCCAGCCCCTTCCATCTAACATCCCCCCCACAGAAACCCGGCTGGGAGCAAATCCCCGTCGAGTGGTACCGCCGCGCCCTCAGCGACCCCTACACGGCCCTGCACACCAGCGACGACCTCCTCGCCGCAGCCTCGCAGCACCCGGACCTCATCGACAAGTACAGCATGGGCGGCAACGTCAACGGCGTCAACACCTTCACCGTGCTCGAAGCCGACAGCCTCACCAACGGAGCCTACAAGCGCTCCGAGCTGCGCAACGACCACAACCTCGTCTGCCTCGGCCTCATCGCCGGCCTGCTGCTCAGCCCAGAGTACCTCCGAGAGTACTACGTGGACTACGAGCATAACGTGTGGCCGACGCTGATGATGCGCCTGCCGCCGCTGTTCACGGACCTGAACTGCAAGGGGGTGGATAGCGTGGAGCCGCGGCTGTTGGATATGTATCCCGGGTACAATATGAGCCTGCCGCATAATATCTGGCGAGCCTGAGGTGTGTCGGTTTGCTGTACTTCTCTCCTTCTGACCTGAGGCTTTAGAGGTGGGTTGGGCTACACTTTCTGGCGTTATGGGCGGCCAAAAATCTAGGTGGATGCGATTGAGGTTCTCGCAAAATGGGGGTGGCCAGCTGCTTTTCCTGTTCATGTGGGGAGTGCACTACGAATGTCTTAGATGCGGCTTATTATGAAACGGATAAGTTAGTAAGCTAGACAGGACGAAGTCAAAGATGGCTTCTTCATAATGAAAAAGTGCTTCATACTGTTGTCCGTACCTGAGTGGAAATGGTACACACTACTAATCATCCCTGGCTCTTCCCCAGCACCTATATGATCCTGGGTCAGCGTTATATGACCCCTCATAAAGTGCGCTATACGCATAAGGTCCCCCGCCTCCCCATGGCATGAGCCTAGCAACGTCTAGCAAGCGCCTGGGCACACGACTCCAACACCCTCGCATAGACCCAATACCCAAACGTCTCTCGCTTCCGAAAATTGACCGCTAAGATCTAGCAATCACCGCCCCCTTTCCACCGCCTTCTCGCGCAGCACAATCAGTAACCCAACACATTTCCCTCGTACCCGGCGTTAGTCTCTCGCCCACAAAAGCAGGTGGAAGAACGTAGCAACCCACTCGAGACACAACCGTCCGTCTAAAAGCGTGTCGAGCCCTGATTTAATGAGGAAGGAAGGTGTAAACCGAGCTAGTTTCGTGGTGTGGAGGCGGTGTAGTCATGGGAACAACCCACTGCCGCCGCCGGCGCTGCTGCAGATGGTAGGGTGGCAAGCAAGAGATCCAAAGAGTCTAGATCGAGGGCGGTGGTGGTTGAGGAGGTAATGTATGGTTTGGGAAGTGTGATATTTGGGTAGGAGGGGTGTGAAGAGGGCGACCAAGGGGGGGATGAAGATCAGGAAGAAGCCTCGATAGTATGGAAAAGGAGCGTGATTGGGGTAGAAAGAGATGAGGTAGAGTGGGAGAGGCTTTGGAGTAAGTAGACGGCGAAGCAGGTCCAGGAGAAGAAGTTCGATGGTGTCGAGAGGTAGGATGATTGGGTTAGAGAGAGAGATGAGGTAGAGTGGGAGAGGCCCTGAGTAGGTAGGCGGCGAAGCAGGTCCAGGAGAAGAAGTTGTGGGGTGTCAGGTTGATAGGCATGGGAGTGGAGATAGAGTTTTGAGTGGGTTGTAAACTGTCGAGTTGAGGGGGCCTCAGGACAGGTCGAGTGGATTGCGTTGCATGTTGGGTGATAGTATCTCTCTAGGAGTGCCTAGTAAGTGTAAATGAGACTCTTTTACTTTCTTTCGAGATCACTTCCAAGATATTGATAGTTGTCTTCGTTACTTTTTCGCGCACCACAGTCTGCCATTGATTTTTGTACACGCTCTTGTCACTGTCAAGGGTGCTTTGACGCATTTTTGGAAATCCAATGGCGAGGAAGTAACTTCGATCTGGGCAACGTAAAAGTTTGCTAGGCTACCTCACTTTTGTCTACGCGGACTACGAAAGGATGATTACCAATAACCTCTCCGAAGAGTTGTGGAGTCAGGCGAACATTCAACTATAGGACAATCCTTCGCATTCAGTGTTTCTGTCTTCCCCGTTGTTCGATTGAGAGCTTCCTTCATTATCATCGATTCCTAAGCTCACAATCTGAGTTTCCCCCTCAAGGATGGTGATTCTGAATCCCGCAATTACTTCCAGCAATTTCTGGCGAATAGGCCCGGTTCTCAGACTGCGATGCATGTACATGCTCATGTACATACGGGTTGGAATCACCTCGTTGAGCTTCTTGTGAACCTGCTCCGAGATTCCGCGATACCAAAACGCGGCTTTGTTGATGTCAATTTGAAGCGGCTGGCCTACGCATCTACCAGCGCTCTCTTTAAACGCTTTGACCAGAATTAGGATTACGTCGCACACAAGCGCTAAGAAGAGCTTCGTATTTGTTTGCACGGCGTTGATGACGATTGCCGGTGCTGAACAAGGGTCGAAGACAGAGAGTGTAGTAAGGAATGCCTTCGAGACTGCGTCGGCGATGGCCAGAGAGCTTGATGTGGGACCGGCGTTCGTGGCTTTCCAAAGCTTGGAGCAAATGATATGCTCTACGGTTGATGCGCTGATCGTAGGAAGACCGAAAGAGGCAACGACCGCAGCGCATACCTCAGCTGCCAACGAAGATTTAGGGGAAGAATGGCTGGTGACGAGATCGGCGCCGTGGTCGGAGAGCATCGCTCGCGTTACGGTTCTTTTGTATATCTGTAGCGCGTCCAGGATGGCTTTGTCCACTTTCATATCCATACTGATGGTTTGAGCGGCGATGAAGGATATCCGGAGCTTATCATCATCAAAACACCTCCTCGTGGCGTCTGAGAGCGCTTGCAGAGACTCTGGATCACCTACAGCCGTAACAATCAGCAAGTTTTCCGAAGAGCTCTGTATTGCGACCTACCTTTGTGTACTCCGACTATTTCATCAAACCTTCCGTCTTCGATTGATAGAAGCTCGCTCTCCATTAGTAACATGCGGTCGCGAGATTGATCTTCGGCGTATTCGTCTATGATGGCGGAAACTTCAACTTCAGCGGGAGATCCCCCACTCTTCTTCAGCTCGCGCCACTTTTTTCCTGCTTGCTCATTCAAGAAAACGTCCTTTTTCGTCGCTACAACAACGATGGGTACATCTTTTGCAACCCTCGATACAGTCTCAAAGAGCTCGATAGTCGCTGTCTGTCTAGTACGGACAGTACCAAGATCTAGACAGAACCTACATACTATCGATTAGTCCGGGAAAGCTTCAGGGCGTTCAAAGACGAACCAAATGACATGAAGGCGATCATAGATCTCGATGTGATTTGAGCGTTCTTTGACAAACTTCTCTATGGTCTCGAGATCTTTCGTACCGCCAGCTTCAAACCCTCCTGAATCGTGGATAAGCAAGTCAGGCCGATTGGGGTTCGTCAAGGCATCCTCGACGTTATGACTCCCCCGAGTTCTGTCCGTAGCGGTGGTCTGCTTTCACTTAGCGTCTTTTTATTCTTGGATTGAGATATGCCATCTCTCACCACTTCTGCTCCAAAGACGGCGTTGATCAACGACGACTTTCCTACGCCGGTGTTCCCACAGACGAGGATGCGGATGGATCCCGGCTGTTCGAATTTCGTAGTTTGACGGTCGTCCCAGAACTCGCATTGCCATTCAAGAGCAAGGATGTGCGTCTTCCAATGGTAGATATTTTGCCAGTCCTCACGAGTGAAGGTATCGCTATCCATGAGCATGTGGGGGAAAGTATCAAGGATCATGTAGATTGAAGGATGTAAGATGGTACCTTGAGAAGCTATCTGTGTAATTAGCAGAGTAGCCATCAAGACACAATCGAAATCCACGTGACGTACCGAATGAACAGTAACCTCGTAGTTCCCCACTCAAAGCAAACACTTGCCGCGAGTTCCTGATCCAGAAAATGGCGTTGTCGCGGTTGAGATGAATAGAATAGCGTTTGCCATACTTTGGCAGCTCGTGAACTTTTCGGAGGTCCTGAATATCAACTCCAACGCCGTTGTCGGCGGCGCATGACCACATGTCTTTACCCTTTCCGTCAGCATCGTCTTGCGGGAACACAACAGTGATAGGGTCGTCGATAGGAGCCCGGCCACCGAAAGTTCCGTCAAAATGCAGTTCTAGGCCTTTAGCTGTACTCTCAAGCAACATCCATTGCAGAGGGTAAAGTGATAGCCCATCCTTAGCCGCGGACCCTCCGATATCAAGATGGGCACCAAGAAACCTAGAAGATGTTAAGAAGGCTCTTTGAGATAGAACAGACTTAGTGAGCTGACCAGGCTTGTACCAAGCTGCGTTCATATGGTAAGGCTCTATTGAGTTCGGGAAAGAGACACTCAGGAGAGAAATCCTTTCTGTCCTCGTTAAGGGCAAGCGCCTGACGGAAGTGCTGAATAGAGTCGTTGAAGCTGATATCGTATAGCGAATGGTCGTTGACGGCCTTGACCGTATCGAAGACTCCGATAAACCGGATTATCGGAGCCGGTCGAGTCTTTTCAGCGAGGTATTCATGAATCTGACCAGCTCCTTGGGATGATCTTCTTCGGAGGTCTTTATACCTCCTCAATCCACCAACAAAGTCTGACTTGAAGGCCGGAGTTCCAGCAGATATCAATGCCCTAAGATGGTGCAACAAGCCAGCAACAGCTCGGACGACGTATGCACCTCGGCTAAAGCCGTAGAACCAAATCTCATTTTCTGGATGCCCGGAAAACATTTGTATACAGCAATATTCGTAGACTTCACTGATTTGGATGACGCAATCTTTACCAGAGATATTAGCAGTCAGACGTGAGAGCGGGTGCATCTTCTCGTCAGACCCAATTCCAGGAAAGTACTTCTTCTTCTGGACGAACCACCTGTTGTCACTATCGACGGACATGCCTTCCTTGGCGCTCGCGCAAATCCGATATACATTACTGATGTTGCTGAAATGCCGGCCATGTGGACCATCTGGAGTGCATGATGTGCCATCAACACCAACGATCAATCGAGTGGGTAGTAACATCGCGTTGGGGTGGTGTCCGCTTGCGGCTGCGGGAGTCGCGTTCGCGATTGTGTTCAATGCCTCGGAGCCCATCATTCTGGATCAAAGAGGATCATGGCGGGGATGGTCTAGACACACCATCGAGTTGATAAACTACTGTGGTAGACAGCCCAGTGCGAGAAAGGAGAAGAGATGTTAAATTGCTTCGGGAAGAAATGCCGTCGTAGTCAAGAGGACCGATTTGGCTTTATATTGGCTTCAAATTGCCGCCTCGCTGCTCTATCGTTTCCGTCTCTCCGACGCTTTGACGTATAGCATGGCGCTCATGGAGGAAGCAGGATGCATTTCCGTTTTCTGAAAAGTCCCAGTTGGGGTTATAGTGCGTTCCTACGATTGCTATGCCAATCAAACAAAAGATGCCGCTTGGAGCTGACAATCAATTATGACAGAAGATCTTTGAAACAAACGGATTGGAGTTGGAACCGAGTTCTTGAGTTGTATGCTGTCTCGAGCAAAAGTGCTTGTATTTAATGCGGCAAATTTGGGCTGATACATCCATCCCCAAGGTTGATACATGTCGCTATGATAGGACTGTTGAAAAGGCTACCGCATTGGCTCAAATACCATATAGCGAGGTTAATGATCTAGGCTTTCGTCGGAGTCTCGGTTTTTGTTGACTCGATGCCTGCGCTGTCTTGATGAATGAAAGCGAATGCGGAAATCTTATTGATTTAGCCTAACATGATCAACCGGTATGGTGGGTCACCAATCGGGGAGGCCGTCGTGGTTAAGCGGACACGTTTCTGCTTTAGGTATCATGGCCGCATAGATTCTATGATACAGAACGGCACTTCGAAAGTTAGATGGTGATGAGAAAAGGTATCTCAGGAGTAGAAAGTTTGAAAAGGTGCTCTTCCAGGTTGGTCCGTGCGTGAGGCGTCAGCTAAGCCACAATTCACTTCAGCCTCAGCCTTCCCACCCTCCTGCCTATCTACCCAGCATTCTAACCTCTGATATGAGTTCGAGTATGCCATAGCAAGGGCAATAACGTCGAATAACGGAAAACACTATGGCCTCAAACGACGCCAGGAAATTGACGACACCGCCCGCTACTATTGACGACGGAGAAAGAGTACCCGTGAGGGAGCGTACTCCCTTTCACAGCCCACCTAATCCATATGATCCACAACAAAGTTGTGACTGGTGCAAACAGTTGCATATGATTTGGCTCCAAAACTGGCCACAGAATTCCCCTCTAAAAGAAAAAGGGGCAAGGAAGAAGATAAAACACAAAAGGAAACTCGCTGATCTGTTATCCGAAGTCGTTTGTCCCTTGTGCTTACTCGTTAAGACCCTTTTATCGCAGGAGCTGGGACTTCCGAGCGCAAATAAGTTAGAATCCCTAAGCGACTCATCTTTAGAGTGGAAGGACCTAAGATACGAGGAAGATTCCGCGTTCCATCCGAGCCCCAAGGCATGGAGACCCGCCGATACAGGAACGCTACGGGTGTCGCTCATGCACAGATCATCACTACGAAGGCAAACGATATACATTCGGAGATATCCATGTGATGAAAAGGATTACCCTCAACAAACGCCAGATTATAAGCCTAGAGAGATTCCACCTGTAGTCGATATCGCGCTCATCAAGCAGTGGTTGGATTTATGCAAAACGAGTTGCTCTGGCATATGTGCCCCGGACCCTATCGTCCCGAAACCCAATTGTCCGATCTTTATGATCGACGTCAATTCGAGGAAAGTGGTGCCCGCTCTCCAAGGAGGTGAAGGAACTACAACGGACTATGCCGCCTTATCGTACGTGTGGGGCAGCCCGGAAGTGCCACAGCTGAGGAACACTCTCGAAGGGGGTGTGAGATCTCGGTTGATGGAGCCAGGTGGCCTTGCAGATTTGCACATTGACATACCCACAACTTTGAAGGACGCCATGCAGCTGTGCCAACTACTAGGGATATCTTATCTCTGGGCTGATGCCCTATGCCTAGATCAGGACGATAGCGGGCACGACTACGGGCAGTTCGACTTCATGGGCGAAATCTACAAAGGTGCTCATTTGACGATAATCGCAGGAGCCGGAGAAGACTCTTGGGCTGGACTACCAGGCGTGCGAGAAGGAACTAGAGTAAGAAGACAACATCTTGCAAATGTCGAGGGCATGCTCCTCGGCAACAAGAAGACCTCATCTAAAAATCATTTGTCACGGAGTCGGTGGATCACTCGCGGCTGGACACTACAAGAAATGGTGCTGTCGAAACGAGTTTTGATCTTCACCAAAGACGAAATTGCCTACGATTGCAGAGCAGGAAGCGGTAGATGCGAAAGCATGCATCTCGAGCATTTGCCGCCATGGCGTGTCCCTGATACGATGGGTGAAGTAGAATGGGGTCGTAACTATATGGAGTTGGGCGCAACGAATAGTGCATATGACACATTCCGCCAACTTATGCGACAATACCGAGGTCGAAGAATTACCCACGACTCTGATACTTTGAGAGCTTTTTCAGGGATCCTGAACGATCTGAACACGACCTGGGGGCTGACTTTCTTCGCTGGACTTCCACTTCAGTACTTCGATTGCGCAATTGGATTTACCACAGTTAGCCAGAACCCTAACCCTGAATTCCCTAGCTGGAGTTGGGCCGCGTGGGGGCTCAAACTTGCATCCCCATTTCCCCTTTTGGAAGAGACACATCAAATGGTGCTTTGGTACAGGCTCAGCAAACGGTCTCCATCTGGAGCTTTGACATTCCAAGCCATCCCCCCGTCGAAACCGGAAGCTGCTCAAGCGCTGATGAGTGTTAGCGACCTAGAACTCGAGATCGATGCACCTCCCGCTTGGATTCCAAAGATCGAAAACATGCTGCTTGTTGAAGCCGAAAGCATCTCATTACCCATTACTAGACATAGCCTGTCACTAACATACAAGGCTCAGTGGCCAGGGCCTGATCGGGATGACATGGGTTTTGCTTGGACCATTGACGTAGTCAGCGCCCCAGGAACAGAGTACCCTGACGTGGTTGAGTTTGTGCGCATTGCACGCTCCGGGAGACCTGATTCGATAGGCGATGAAGTCATTCTACTTCTGTTGCACACTCACCCAGATGGAACATCCTACCGTGTTGGGCGCACCGCGTTTGCCGGATACCTGTGGGACAGGGCAAAATTGCCTCGAAAACGATTCTTTCTCTGCTGAAAGGGGTACTCGGCTTAGCCTTCAATGCTACTCAAGCGAATTTCGAAGTGTCTTTGCCTTGAGATATAGTCACGCGACATCTCCGACTCACATCTACCCCGAATCCGATAGCTCACATGACTCTCCCCGTTATCGCTCCTCTTCACCGCTACTCTAGTCCTCCTCCCAACGCTCCACCCATATCCTGCTGTAAAATCCCATCCCCCACCCATATTCTACTATGAAAACCCCTTCCCCCGCCCACAACCCCTTCTCTTGCACAAAGCACCGATAAAACTCCAGCTCTCAGAGATATGGACGTTGTTCAACTAATACTCTTCGATTCCTGATGACCTTCGGGCCGTGTGCCTTCCTCAAAGCTCGCTGACTTCAGTAATGTGGTGGATGCGCCACTCATGCTTCGCATCGACGATCGTCACTTGGCTGCGGTGATGCTGCCCACCTCAACCCCTGATTTCAAGATGAGATCATCGGAGAGAGATAGATTCGGAGGATGGAAGTAGGAGATGAGGAAGAGCAGCATCAGAATTGAGGGGGAAATGGTGCGGGGCGCGGCCGCTCCATTCAAATATTGTGTGTGGTATTTGATCCCGACTCCACCCGCACATGAGGTCCTCCCGAGTTACAATTTGATCAACCTCAGGAGGATGTGCTCTGAAGACTTGAATAGTAGAGGAGGATGGTCCTTTATACCGAGACGATGGAAGACGGCTGGCAGGTCCCGTGATATCGCGTGATGAGCATGTGATAGGGGAGGCGGTGAGTCTGATGGATGGTATGGGGGATTAGGGGGTGTTGGGCAGTGCTTATAGTGATATAGTGCATTTAGAACAAGCTAGATGCACTACAAGTATCGCCTTAGCGGGCGGACCCCAGACAGTGTTATACGAGAATGAAAATCGAAGTGGCCATTCCTGACATTTGGTGGAAGAGTTGAGGACGATCCAGGTAAAAGAGCACTCACAGCATCATCACGAAAAACACCTTGTTTGGATACTGAAGTGCCGAGTGTTCCATCGTTTCTCGCATTGTGAGACTGTAGCCATACCAGACTAATAGCGCAATCCAGCGCCGTATGCATCCATCCGCAGCCTAGACACCGTAACAAAGCAGCCCGCAGCTTAGTCCAACGCCAAACCTATGCATCATGCTCGTGAACCATAAACATGCCATCATCATCTGCCTCCTGACGTCCAATTCCTCAAAGCCCGCAACCCACCATCGACAGGAAGTCTTGTCACACTGCACAGCCCCGCGACTGTTTCCCGGTCCAGAGTCTCGTTGCCCATGTACTGAAGGTACACGGCCCGGTGAGTGAAGCAAAAGGCGATAACGTCGCTTGGATCAAGAAGGTAGCCGAGAATCTGATCTGTTAGCTCCATTGGCAAAGGCCAGTTGAGAGCAATGTTTGGCGGCGGGAGTACCAGCCGGTGGAACGTGCGAATGGACAGATATCCTAGATTGAGTTTAACTTGCAACTGGGGGTATGTAGTCAAGGCGAATTTGAGCAAGTCGCCTGGGCGCAGGTATGACAGGATGAGGAGGAAGATCTCTGGGGGCAAATTGAACAAGGCGGAGAGTTTGGGCGGTGCTGTAGATGATGTTGCCATGGCCGGAGACGGTGGATGGCGAGTGAATATCGAGTCGAGAAGGCCTTTCGCGAAGGCGAGGGGAGACCCGAGATGCAATCGCATAGGCATGCACTCAGTCGGTGTGAGGTTTAGGTATTTCCGCGATCTGGTAGAGCCAGGTGTAGATGGCACCGGAGAGGAAGAAGCTTCCGACTGCAAGAACGGTGATGTAGAGGGCGGTGGGGCCGAGCGATTGTGGAAGGATATTCAAGAGGAATGGATCAAGAACTGAGCAATTAGCAATCACGGCCCGGGTTCCAGAGAATTCGGGGACGTACTAAGGTCCACGTCGACGGCTGGCGGGTGTTCCATCAACGTGCGGTTCGAAGTGAAGTAGTCGGCAGCGGAATGTATGTGCAGCAACAAGACTGAATGGGACGTAGCTTCACCTTGAGCGCGTCCGGGGCCTTGCAGGTCAATAGGTTGCCGGTTTTCGGAGTAATCGGCGAGGGAGGATATGAGGAGAGGCGTCTCGAAGACGTGGGTGAGGTTGTGGACGTCGAGCCAGAAATCAGTCGGTTGCTTGAGGATGTTAGCGAAGGCTCTGGTCGGACAAACAAAGGCTGGCGGGCAAACGGCGCGTCCACCACGACAGCTAGATAGAAAGACGCGTGTAGCTTACAGTTGCTGGCCAGCAAACCCTCACTTCGTAGCGTCGTCCAGGTTCCAGGTCTTTGAGAAGGTACCACGATTGCACCCCGCGCGGGGCTGTGTCGGAGGGGAATTGCACGGCCAAACTGGTTTCCAGCGTGCGCAGGCCAGCGGGCGACAAGGTGTCTAGGTTGAGGTCATCCAGCCCGGGGCGGATGTTGGGGATAGTGATAGCGCTGGGAGCTGTGAATATGACCTTCTCGGTGTTTGCAACCGCCTCAGCGACGAGTGCGATGAGGGAGGCCGCAGGCAGCGTAAACCGCATCTTTGGGTACACAGAGGGGCCTCGTCGCGGCGCGGGTCATGCTGTCACGCAGCGGTGCATGGAAAGGGGTTCTTGGGGGAGAAGAAGTAGCAGAAGCGTGCACGTATAGTGAATATCAGGCAGTAGCTTCTGGCCGACGTGATATTGTTATGCACTAGCACCAGAAGCTGCCAGGATGCACGAGTGGGCATAAAAGACGCGCTAGGCCCATAGCGCGCGCGGCCCCTGCACAACAAAACGGCCCACAACAAGTCGACTACTAACCTCGTCGCCGACTCTCCTGCATCCCTTCCCCCCGCAACTCGACTGCATCCACCACTCTTCGAACATCACCCGCCGCTGAGCCTGTATTCCCAGTCTCTATTCAATTCCTCGTCCCTCGCAGCCATGAGAGAAGTCATCAGCTTGAACGGTAAGCCTATCCCCCACGCGCGCGTCCTGACCGCCTTCTGGTGGGATGTCCCCGTCTGCAGCAGCATGCTAACAATCCACGCGTACAGTCGGCCAGGCCGGTTGCCAGATTGCAAACTCGTGCTGGGAGGTGAGTCGATGCCAGAGTTCCTCATTTGCCTCTTTTCCGCGTCGGAAAAGACGGCTTGGAAAATTATCACGGGTGCCTAGGCAAGACTGTTTACTAATTTGATACTCACAGCTGTACTGTCTTGAACACGGCATCCAGGTAACCAGCTCCCCTTCAATCAGTCTTTATAGACACGCAGCTAATGCCATCAACTAGCCCGATGGCTACCTCACCGAGGAGCGCAAAGCCGCCGACGACGACCACGGGTTCAGCACCTTCTTCTCGGAAACAGGTATGCTAGCACAACACCTCAAAAATTGCCCATACACAGCTAACACAACATTGACACACGTCAAGGCCAGGGCAAGTACGTTCCGCGCACCATCTACTGCGATCTCGAGCCCAACGTTGTCGATGAGGTCCGCACAGGCCCCTACCGAAGCCTCTTCCACCCGGAGCACATGATCACCGGCAAGGAGGATGCGTCCAACAACTACGCTCGTGGCCATTACACCGTGGGCAAGGAGTTGATTGACCAAGTTCTCGACAAGGTCCGCCGTGTTGCCGACAACTGCTCTGGTCTGCAAGGTTTCCTCGTCTTCCACTCCTTCGGTGGTGGAACCGGTTCTGGATTTGGTGCTCTTCTCATGGAGCGTCTGTCGGTGGACTATGGCAAGAAGTGCAAGCTTGAGTTCTGTGTCTACCCGGCGCCGCAGGTCGCCACCTCCGTTGTCGAACCCTACAACTCTATCCTCACCACACATACTACCCTTGAACACTCGGACTGCAGCTTTATGGTTGATAACGAAGCCATCTACGACATCTGCCGTAGGAACTTGGGTATCGAGCGACCCAACTATGAGAACCTCAACCGTCTCATTGCTCAGGGTATGTTCACCGTCTTCTCGACTCCGGAGTAACCTCCGCTAACCTAATTCGCAGTCGTTTCCTCTATCACCGCTTCCCTCCGATTTGACGGCTCCCTGAACGTCGATCTCAACGAGTTCCAGACCAACCTCGTCCCATACCCCCGTATTCATTTCCCTCTCGTTGCGTACGCTCCCGTCGTGTCGGCTGCCAAGGCCTCCCACGAGGCCAACTCGGTCATGGAGATCACCAACGCCTGCTTCGAGCCCAACAACCAGATGGTGAAGTGCGACCCCCGCAACGGAAAGTACATGGCTACCTGCCTCCTGTACCGTGGCGATGTTGTGCCCAAGGACACGCACGTTGCCATTGCTCACCTGAAGACCAAGCGCACCATCCAGTTCGTCGACTGGTGCCCGACCGGCTTCAAGATTGGTATCTGCTACCAGCCCCCGCAGATGGTGCCCAACGGCGATTTGGCCAAGGTCAACCGCGCTGTGTGCATGTTGTCCAACACCACGGCCATCGCCGAGGCTTGGTCCGCTCTGTCCCACAAGTTTGACCTCATGTACTCCAAGCGTGCTTTCGTCCATTGGTACGTCGGCGAGGGTATGGAGGAGGGCGAGTTCTCCGAGGCCCGCGAGGACCTTGCTGCGCTCGAGCGTGACTACGAAGAGGTGGCTGCCGACTCGCTCGAGGGCGACGAGGGTGCTGAGGCCGAGTACTAGGCGTGCGTCGTTAAGTTATTACTCTAATGAACGGTGTTGATGGATAGCGTGTGCCTTCATTCATAGCGTTCGAGCTGGATTGGTGTCTCGGGCTGTTCAATGGAGGGCATGGCTATGGGGGTAGAGTAGGAACTTGATTGCGTGTGTTGTTTTGGGACTACTCAGTAGCTAGCGGAGCCTCTTGTCTTGTTCTTCTTTCCTTACAAAGTACAATAAATTGACCAGTGCTTCAATGATTCGGTCCTTTCGTTTCGTTATGAACATGATTGTGCCGCTTGATGAACGTATATACGCCTGCCTTCAGATCTTCGCCAGGCCGAAAACGTTTCGAAATACATCTCGAATCGGATTTTGATATCAGTCATCGTTTGGGGCGGCTCAGGGACTATCTAGACGATATAATTTGTTATTAACCCTTGTACGAAGTACCACCGTTAGATTCCGGCTCTAGAAGCAGTCGGTGGCTTGGCATTCGACTCTCCATCAACCACCATCGGTCAGCCTTCAGTCCACCACCCTCTCCATCAGCAAGATGGATCTTACCGTCTACATCATAAGTCACAGACTCAATAAGCGTCAAGCTGTAGGCCCAAGATATCCCGAATTGGTGAACGTTGATATCGCTTCTGTCGGTTGAATGCCCAGCTGTTGGTGGAGAAGGGTCGTTAGCACTTCTTGAAACGGTAGCAGTGTGGTGACTTGGGAGGTAGGAATGAGTACTTGACGTTTCTGTCTCGTGCTCATCTCTTCGTGCAGTATCGATCACATAGTTCGTGTAGTCGTTTAGCACAAAAGGCCAATTTATTTTCGTATCCCTCCTTTGCATACGCTATTTCCAAACACAATCAATCTCACGCGCCTCCTCCATCTTACCCTTCCCATCCCATAATGTACGCCTCATTTTCTATACATCCCCTTCGTATCTCGTGAGCATGTTCATCTCTCCGCCTCTTTCTGTCCCCGTGCGCAAAGGTACCCCTTCCGCGGCGCCTCGTCGTCTTCCCGTAATCCTACTTACCCTCTACTCCTACCCCTCCCACCTCTAGCCCGACTTGGGTATCCCTTGGGGACTCAGCCATCCCCCCCACGGGCTTCGCCGCCCGTCGCTGGCTTTACCGCCCCTTCTGCTGCTTATACGGGAGGGGTGTAGCCCGGCCGGGCGGTGGGATCGTAAGCGACGATGGGCGGGAGGGGGAACGTGAAGTGTGACGGCCCATAGTTGGCTGGGATGATACAGAAGTGTGCGGGTGGGGTTCGGCGGCCATTTGATCGGCTAGTGGAGGGCAGGAAGATGCGCTGAGTATGGATGGGAAAAGTAGCAGGTTAGAGACTGGGCTTGTTCAGGGAGCTGTGGGCTTGGAAGAGAGCTGGAGATTGAGTGAAGCTTGGCCGGTGCTCCCAACGGGGTTGATTCCGGGCTGTGTGTTGATCGCGTTGGAGAGGCTGCGGGGGAGTGTCGTGTTCAATCGGTCGCGTTCCGGTGGGCAGGACGGTAAGGCAAGAGTGAGTTAATCTGGTTCATATCTCTAAGACATCGTTTTCGTTAGAGGTGAAGGTGTTTGTGATGGAGGGTGCGGGAAGGCTGAGGGTCGAGATAGGCGGCGAATTGCTTCATTGTTCGCCGCTTTGGAGATGTGATGCGCGGCGCTGTTGGAGTGTTATACACGGTGAGACGGTCATGCGATTTGATTATATCACAGTACTGTTTCATTTCTTTTATACGATGAGTATAGGGGAAAGATTAAAAGAAATTCTTTTCAAGCTAGGTGGGAGAGAGGACCCGTTTGTTGTGATCTTGGCCCAGTTGCCAGCGCGCGGAGAATCAAAAACATCAAAGAACGCGCAGCGTTGGTGAGATCGTCTCCAGCGATCGAGTGCGGGAATAGCGTTGGGAAAACTGCCCTCAAAGCATTAGCAGCTAGGCAGCCATTAAAGTAGTCCCTCGCTAAGTCTATATATTTCCATTAAAGTTCGAACCCCACATTCTACTAATTGCCCAGCAGCTCAGTTGGTCGGCCACGCCGAGTGTAAGCCCGTCGGCCGGAGACCAGGCACCGCACCTCGCGAGGTGGGTTCTACCCACCACCGACAACCCTCACCTGAGTTTAGAAGTTGGTCTGGCGTTCAACCCCAGCAGTCGGCGATTCTCGACTCGACTTATGGTGTTAAAAGCTGGCAACAGCTCGGAGGCGGCATGAGAGGCTTGGAAGCCGGTAAAAGAGGCTGTATGCAGTTGGTGCGTGAGGCTGAGGTCGGTGAAGATTCGATGGATTGAAAAATCGCGGGCTCCGGATCTCCAGGATGGATTTAGAGAAACCTCTCCGAGGTGGCTACACCCTCTCACGAGGGTGGTGTTTTGCTCCGCAGAAGTACTTTTTTTGCTCTCTGCTTAGCTTATACAGATGTAATACTTAGTTCCTCTCTTTAATGTACGTGATAATAGCAGTATATATATCCCCTCTCCCCAAACAAGTAGATAAATACTACTTAGAGTGGCGGCGTAGAAGTTAAACCCAGTTAAGTATAGACCCTGCCTATTTAGTAAGGCTTACAACGCTCGCTTGCAGGGTTCTAGAACGACTATCTTGTAGAAAAACTTATTTATCACCTGTAATAAGTGCGAGCAAACTCGCTTTAACATGAAGCTTAATAGTACACACGCGCTTGATTTTTTAAATTCAGAACTGCAATCACATAAGTCCACTCTATTAAACTCTACGCCGTGCAAAACTACTTTTCAGGGAGAAGAGCGCGCGGTGTTAAGAAATGGCAGGCACATGTACATATAGCCCCTCTCACCCTCTTCCAGAACCCTTTTCCCCTTCCTCTACATACCACATCATCTTTCCTCGAATGCAATTCACGTTCAATTGTCTACTTCTCTCCTCTTATGTGACACCGCTGTCTCGAAGTCTGATTTCTAGCTATTCCAGCGAGTCAAATCGACTGACACTTCCACGAACAAGTCTGGCCCCGAATCCGAAACTAGGGAGCTACGGCATCAATGGCGAACGGTGCGTTCCCGTCAACACGAAAATGAACGTTCCACACACCCTCCCAAACCTTCGCGCAATCCACCACCTCCCATGCCTTCACCTCGACCACCCCATCACACCTCCCCCTCAAGCCTCAACCTCCCCGGTCCCACCCTCACAGCCTCCGGCATCCTCCCCCTCCCCCCACCCTCCCCAAACCTCACCAGATGCGCACACCCCGTCTCATCACTAACCGTCTCCACCCTGCCCCCCAACTCCCCCACCACCGGCCCCTCCTCCACCTTCTCCCAATCCCGCGTCCACTTATCATGCCGCTCATTCCGATCATAGAAAACCAACCACCGCAACATCTCGCGGTTGGCCGGCCCCATCGCGCGCAGCCACGCCACCGGCCCCGCCAGCTCGTCTTCCGTGCGCGTGCAGTAGCGCGCGCGGAACACGTTCTCGCCATAGAAGATGGGGAGGGTGAGGCGGCGCAGCGCGTGGCAGACGCGGGTGAGCGGGGGTTGGGAGGGGGCGTGCAGGGTGCCGGCGGCCCAGGCGGCGGCGTCGAGGGTTTCTTGGGCGCTGCGCGAGCGGTAGGAGCTGTTGCAGGGGAGGTTGAGGAGGAGGGGGGTGGGGGAGATGAGGGCGAGTTCGTAGATGGAGAGTTGGAGCTCGAGGGGGAGGGAGAGGAGGGGGGAGGGGGGTTTTTGCGTGGCAAGTGAGGCCATGATGATAGATAATAGAGAGTTTGGAAGGTGGAGATTTGAGTTTTCTTTTAACGGAAGTTTGAGGGTGTGAGAAGAGGATTAGTGGAGGATGAGAGAGGGAGGGGTGGCGATTATATGTATTTTGGGAATGCAGATCCTGTTAGGCACCAGCGTTCTTGAAGTCGCGGTCCTGAGGCTGACTCCGCACTTCGCTTGTGAGCATTAGCGAATAGATTACTATAGCTATGCTTTAGTTTACACGCGCTGAATCTCTCATATGCAGGGCTCCTGGTCTGTGCTAAGGTGCCTGCGCGGGGGTACAACCTAATCGCTTAGCTAGTATCGTATGGTATACTCACAATCCCAACCCCCTGAACTCAACACTCAAGCATCGAAGCTAGCATTAAAGTCAACTGAATAAGCAGGATATCGCTAACAATGCCCGTGGCGTTGACTAGTAGAAAAGAAGAATATGGGTCGATATTTCAAGCTCAGAGTATCTGGAATACTATAACCCCCTTCTTCAAATTTTATACAGTAGGTAATTTCTAATTTCTAATCTGTAGAGTGTAAGCTAGATAGGTAATAAAAGGCTTCTTTATATTATTATAGTAGTCTCCACGTACCTAGTATACCTAGGTAACTTTTAGTGCTGTTACTCCTGGGTACTTTAACGGGAACGCTGGCGGCGGCGTTTCAGAGGTTTCTGAAGCTACGAGGCCCCGGTTCTAATGAGAAGCAAATCGTTGACCCGCTGTTTTCGGGCGCAAGAGTACCATTTCTCCCATTCATCGCCTACGGATTTTGGACGGGAGGCAAATGAGCGAGTTTACGCTAAATGGTGTTGATACTGTTGTAGCTCTTAACCTCGCTGCTAAATCTCGAGAGATCTCCTCGCGGGACGTGGCATGCCTTAACTACTGGCGACCCAATTCCGGACCCAGCCTGCTATCCACTCCTTCTGTATAGGCTCCAAGCTCCTCATCGACTCACTAGCTTCCAGCGTGCGGGTTAGATCCATCTTCGCTCGTGTCCCATCTTTACCATCCGGCTGCAACTCTTCATAAAACCCAAGAAGCTTCATCCCCGGATTCCGCCGCAGCATCTCCGCACTGCTCTCCCCAGCGCCCCCATTACTGACTTCCCCACTCCGCGATTTCAGGAGGTCCAACCAAGCAGGGAACGACAGCACCGCCACCTCTCCGTGCTCACTCAAGAGCTCTTTAACGGTAGGAAGCAGCGTTTCCCACGAAACAACAGCCGGATTGACGGCATGAAACACCCGCAATCCGTTACCCTCTTTTCCACCATAAGCCCCGAAAAGCAATTCCCTCAGCACCCCCGCCAGCTTATCAACCGGCACCCAGTCCACAGCGTCCATCGCCCCCAGCGAATCCGGCAGCGCGCTCACGAACCGCAAGCTCAGCACCAAACTCGGCAGCCACTCATTCCGGCTCCAGCCGCGCGGGTTCTCCGCCGTGCCCGCGATCTGCCCGATACGGACGGCCGTGGCGTCGACGCCGAGGGTGCGGGCCGCGTGGTCGAGGAGGCGTTCGGCGACGTATTTGCTCTGCCCGTAGCCCATTGGCGCGGTGCAGGCGAGGTCTGTGATGACGGCTTCGGGGATCAGGGGCGCGCTGTAGTTGATGGTGGCGCTGATGGAGGACATGAAGAACAGAGTCGGGGATTTGGGGGAGCGGGCGGCGAAGGCGATGAGGGCGACGACGGTGGAGAGGCTGGGGTGGAAGGAGGGGAGGGTGCGGTTGAAGTCGACGGGCCAGGCGTTGTGGATGATGCGGGTGGTTGTTGTTAGGAGGGTGGTGTAGAGGGGTTCTGAGAGCCCGAAGGAGGGTTTGGAGAGGTCGGCGGTTAGGAAGGTGACGCGGTTGAGGGGGAAGTTGGTGGGGAGTTGGTGGGACTGGTTTCGGGTTGTTTGGAGTTGTGAGGAGTTTGGGGCTCGGTTTAGGCAGTAGATGTGAGCACTGGTTTTCTGGGCAAGGAGGTCGTGAAGTATGAAAGAGCCCAGCGTGCCCGTTGATCCTGTGAGCAGTATGACTTCGGATGCTGGTGACGGTTTTGCTATCGGATGTGAGTCCGTCTGGGGGGGCGTTGCGATTGCGTCTATTTGGTTGACGTATTCTTGGATGGTTGCGGTAATCGCGGCAGCTTCGTCTGGCATGGCTCGTTGAATTTCAGATTCTGATGCTTGGGTGTGAGATGCCGATTTCCAGATTTCCTTCGCAAGCAGCGTGATTGAAGGGTTTCCATATATAGTTGCTATGCTGATAGTTTGCGGCAACTTAGCCTTGAGCTGGCGTCTTAGTTTGAAGACTTGCAGAGAATCCATTCCTAGGGAGAAAAACTCGTCATCGTCATTGAATTCCGCCCACTCAGTCACGCTCCTAACCGCTTCCCGCACTGTGTCCGCAACGAAGGACTCACTAACAATGTCTTCTGCTGGGATCCATAAAACGTCCAGGTCATCCTCAGCATAGACCTCATCCAATATCTTTGAGTACAAATCTAAGGTGGCTTGCCGCTGAACAGTCCATTTCCCGGCGCGGAGCATTGGCATTTCCGGATCCACCAATATAATCTTCGACTTGGAGACTTTGGCATGAGCAGGACATTGACTGTTCGCTTTTTGTACGTTAGGCCATATTCGGTCAACGATCTCAAGGCGGTCTTTGGGTGTGGCGGCACTGTTATCGACGAGCTCAACTAAAAGCGAGGCTTCGAAACGTTGCTGGCCAGCCACTAACGCGGCTCCAACTTCGGGATGTTTGGCGACCTCGTGCTCGAAAGAGACAGGGTTTGTCTTCTCTCCATTTAAGAACACGATGACGTCGTCGACCCGGCTTCGATGCGTCCAAAGCCCTGGTTTCGTTGGATGCGGCGTGAAAAGATCTCGCGTCTCGTACTCCTTCAGATCGGGAAAGTGGAGGAATACCGGTTGGTAGGACTCGTTCTCCGAGGTCCTCACTACGATAAGCTCGTGTAAATCCTCGAAGCGGTGCCGGAATTCCGCTTGGACTGAGGGGTGAACCTGAATGTAGTTCCAGTCGTGACCATCTTCGTCGTGCCCCCGTTTCACGAGAGGGAATGTGGCACATTCGCTCGATACCATTACTTGATAAAGTGGCATTCGAGCTGCAACAGCATCGCCTGACGATCTTGGGACACTACCCCCGGTGTAGTAAAGTTACTTCAGCTTGCTGGCTACTGCTTCTAGCAATTCCGGGTCCTTGCCTAGCTCATCGATTACCACTGGTGGCAAGAAAGCCCAGTCGATCACTGCGTTATTTATGGCGTCAATGAAGGCGGCGGTTGTTGGGGGAGGCCCTGGAAGAGGGTACACGGGGACAGAACTGTTGAAGGCAGGCACAATGAGCGAGAAGCCTATGCCAGCAACCTAAAGGGCTTTTGAGTACGAGTTTACGGCTGTTATGTAATATAGAAGCGAATTGATACGCCCTTGGATTGCTTACATGGAATCCGGGCAGGGTCATAAAGAAGCTTCCCGAACGAAAATATTTATCCAAGCTCTGAAAGCCTTCCGGCGGAGGAAGAGACGTAACGTTTGCAATACGTGTGATGAAGGAGTGGTTATACGTCAGGGGCTTGGGTATTCCTATACGCAGTTAGCAAAGGACGCATGATGGGGTATGACTCGACAACCTGTGGATCCTGATGTATGCAAAATGAATGCTGGGTCATATTTTGCCTCTTCAAATGTCTTTTCATAGGGATAATGCGGAGTATCCTGATTGGAAAGCAGTTCATCGAGGGAAGGAATTTGAAGCTTTCGCATGCTGTAGTCTTCTAAAATCATAGGAACACAAGGAGGTTCCGGATGGGTGGTAACTAGAATCTTGCATGCAAGTCTTGATAGAAGGGAGATGTGGGCGGCTTTGCTGTTTCTGGGAGATGGCAGAAACGTATATGAACGAAGCAGTCAGTAAGAGTGCAGTTGATACATTAGGCAGTGTCCCTTACCTTGTAGCCAACTTTTATAGCTGCAATGACAACGATGGAATAGCGCAGATCGGTAGGTCCAATGTATGCCAAAGCTTCATGGTCCTGGCCTTTTCCCAAATGCTCTTGGAGAAGCCATGCTACTCTGTTGATGGCATTGGAAAGTTCAACAATGGTGACCGATCGAAATCCAGATCCATAGCTAGTAGTCGAAGTCGGCACTTTTGCGAATATGTCTTGTGGATTCCTCTGAGCACGAAGGTCAATCACATTTGGGATAAGTCGGTTGTTATCCACCGGAGTGGCAGTAGAAACCATCCTGCTCAAGTACTCAGTGCAAGCGTCGATACTTAGAAAATCGGTAGAAAAATAAAAGAATAGTAGACGTCGAAATCAAGGCAGATTTTCAATCAGAGAGGCCGTTAAAAGTATGGAACAGAAGAGTAAGACGTTTTATTTACCAGCGAAGTAAGAGGTCCTCGAACTATGTTGGTAACCCTTCGAGCAGTGGTCCATCCCGCCCCACTATTACACCCCGGACTTGCCGAGCGTGCATACAGCTGACAGGGTGAAGCAATTGGGTGTTACTAGCGCATGCGTCCTTCACGTCGGAACCCTGTCTGGCTGACATGGCAAGTCGCTTCTGCCCAAAAGATCCCTCTGCCACGCGCCTTCTCTTGACTAGTTTAGTGCGCCGAGTGCAGCTGAAAAGTGGTCGATAATACGAGTTCCATGCGTGATGCCGAAGTGGGCTAGGCGGTAGATGTGAGAGAACCTTGGTACTGAGGTTGAACGGAAAGGTACATTCCTCTGGTGCTCTTCCATGGTCAAGATCATACTTGTGTTGTCTGTGTTTTTGGCATATAAACCTGAATAAGACATGACATTATGACTGGTATAGAGGGTGAGTAACCATGAAATCTATGAAGCGCAACTCTATCCTCGTATGACACGTTATGATGTCGTGGCAGACCCCCTTCTGCTACTTGGATCCATGAGGGCAGCTGTCATGGCCACCATTTCGAAAAGTGCGGCGAATTTGTCCCAAGCTGGGTTGGTGCGAGGCAGCTCGTGCCCACCCCTAACAGGCAGCACTTCTGTTCTGTCTCCTCGACACAAGCCGACTAGTTCCTCCGAATGTTCCAAGAACTGATCCTCTGTCCCATAAAGATGCAGCGTCGGGATTGAAATGCGCGGCGCAAAAGTGTCCTTGGGAAAACCGTAAATCGAGTCGCCATCTATTGTCGTATATGTCTCCGTAGGTGTAAAGTCTTCCGCTCCCAAGGAATCTACGCCCTCAATGAATGCCATGTGCTTCTCTTCTTGGCTCTTTATATGCTGGCTGATGTTGCTGCCAATGTGCTCGGACGGCGAGAACGTCATGACGCTGTTGATGAATATGGCTACCTTGAACGGAGGCTTGTGACGACGGCCTGGATCGCGAATCTGTGCGTAGTGTTCATGGCAAAGCAAGAAACTTGCAGCTAGTGCTGCTCCTTGCGAGAAGCCAATTACACCATCGTAGGGACCGTCTTCTTCGATTACGGTGCGAAGGAAGTCATGCACTGGCTCGACGTGCTGAGGCTCATACTGAGTATGCCAGGTCAGATAGGGCGGCTGGTAGAGTTGGGATATTCCGTGAGCGGCCACGCAGTCGAAGGGAGCATCTACGAAATCAAAAGTATGGTGAGGGGAGACGCGTGAGAATAGTGGTGCTGGGATGAGGAAATTAGCATCTGGTCCATCTATCCTAATAGCTTCACGCTCTTACCTAGCTGGCTTTCGAAGATATCAGAGTTAGTTCCCCGGCCATGCAAGCAGAGGAAACGCATGGTGGAAATGTGCTTCTGTTGGGTCACGTGCCGACACGTGATGGCGGGGAAGAAGTATCAACGAGGTCCCAGACAGGCGATGATTGAGGAAGGGTGTGGCTATGATCTTCAGTCGGCTTTGAAGCCAGTCGGTCTGTCTTTCTTATCTCGGGTCGACTCATCCTGGGGACGGGTTGTTGGGTCTGCGTGGCGCCTTGTGCATGGACCGGACGTAGGGCCACGTCGTGGGCGAGGCTTGGAGGCTCGGGATAGCCGTCTGTTGCTGCATCGTTTCTGGACGATTGAGTCGTGGTGAGGGAGTGGATGGGAGTGGTGGGGAGGGACGTCGTCGTCAAACCCCCGCTTTCTGGTGGCTTGCGTGGGTGCGTGGGTAGAACTAGCCGGCTCTTCCGAAAAAGACGGCGTCGCACTGTGCAGCTCTGGGCTTGTGGCTGGCTGTAAGACCGTTTTTGACAGCAGCTTAGGCGTCTAGGGATCAACTCCAGCGCACCCAACCCGCATCAGGACGCCCTCTCTCTCACCGCCTGCGGGTACCCCGTCCGAGGGTTTTCGTGGCTGGCTGATCGCTAGACCCTGTGCTGATAAACAACCCGAGCCCTCTACCATTCGTCTTTTCTCACGACTCCCCTGTGTGTTCCGAATTTCAGCCCTGCAAAAGATCAACGGCCTCAGCACTGCTATCTGCATACGACGAGGCTATGGCTATTTTATAGGTCGGCCTAGGCGTATTTCGCCCAGTGCTTTTCGGCATGGCTGCGTTTCTCAGCTCTGGCTCTGCGGCTGCGGGACCAAAATCTCTTAGGGCATACAACTATCCGTTCAGCATCAGATAGGTCTTTTGTCGTTTTCGGTGGTAGTGGAGGATGTCTAGAAGAGTAAAAGGCCACCGACAGCGCGGCCATCTCCCAATTGTTTCAAAGATACCCTTTAGTTTAGATCGGCAGTAACACGTCGTATTTCCTCTCTCTCTCTCTCTCCATGATTGTTTCCGTATCCTCCGTTCAAGTTTTTAGCCCATTCATAATCTAAACTGCCATGGCGTCATCCTCGAAAGGCGACGTTGAGGTAGCTGATATCGCCGTCGTGGGCCTCGCTTGCCGCTTCCCCGGCGGTGCTTCAAATTCCACCAAGTTCTGGGACTTGTTATATGAGCGGAAATGTACGCCTTCTACCTCTAACAGACTCCTGTCAATGCTAGGAATTAACGCGTCCCTTCGTTAGCTGCATACTCTGAAGTGCCTCAAAGCCGCTACAATGCCAAAGCTTTCCACCACCGAGGCGGCGATAAACTCAACACTCTGAGTTGCACAGGCGGCCACTTTCTAGACCAAGATGTCTCCTCCTTCGATGCCCCTTTCTTCAACGTCACAGCCCATGAGGCAAAGGCCATGGACCCGACGGCAAGGATGCTACTTGAAGTCACTTACGAGGCACTCGAAAACGCCGGCTTGCCCATTGAGAACCTCACAGGAAGCGACACCAGCTGCTACGTTGGCTGCTTTACTCGGGATTATCATGAAATGCTCATGCGAGATGCTGAGACCTCGCCCATGTATGCGGGCACCGGCACTGGTTTCTCACTCCTGTCAAATCGAGTATCGTGGTTTTACGACTTTCGAGGCCCGAGCATGACATTAGACACAGCTTGTTCTTCCAGTCTCGTCGGTCTGCATCTAGCCTGCCAAGGACTTCGTGCAGGAGAGTCCAAGGTGGCCGTGGTGAGCGGTGCGAATTTAATCCTCAGTCCAGAGTTAGCCATGTTTCTGTCCAATCTTCATATGCTTTCAAAGGAAGGGCTATCCAGATCTTTTGCGGAAGGGGTCAGCGGCTATGGTCGAGGTGAAGGAATCGCAACCGTCATATTGAAGCCTCTAGCTGATGCTCTGCGCGACGGTGATTCTATACGCGCCGTTATCCGTGGGACAGGTATGTATCGCAACTGTTTTGCTGCACAGGGTGAGCTGACAAGCCTGAAAGGAATAAATCAGGATGGTCACACAACAGGTATCACGCTGCCGAATAGCGATGCGCAGGCTAGTTTGATTCAATCGACCTATCGTTCTGCGGGCCTCGACTTTTCACAAACGAGTTATTTTGAGGCCCATGGCACAGGAACTGCAGTGGGAGATCCGTTGGAACTCTCCGCCGTTGCCAAAACTCTCGCCAAAGGGCGCCCTCCTGGTAGTGAACTTCTGGTTGGCTCAGTGAAATCGAACGTGAGTATCCAATATTGTGCGTAAAACACAAGTGCTGAAGCTAAATATGTCCTCTCGCTAGATCGGTCACCTAGAAGGTGCAGCAGGGCTGGCTGGTTTCATCAAGTGTGTCTTGATGTTGGAAACTGGCATCATCTTACCCAATATCCACTTCGACAAACCGAACCGACGAATACCGTTCGACAACTGGAAAATCCGCGTTCCAACGTCGGCTATTCCATGGCCCTCCAATGGCCTTCGACGTGTGAGCGTAAACTCCTTTGGCTATGGCGGTACGAATGCGCACGCGATCCTTGATGATGCCGGCCATTATCTTACTGAGCTGGGCGTGCGTGTTGATCATATTCGCAACGCATTAATTCAAACACATGGGAAAGCGGTCCACAAACAGCGCCTCTTCATATTTAGTGCTCGGGATGACGCAGCTTTGGACCGGATGAGAACGCAATACCTGAAACATCTAGAATCAGTTAATTCCAAGGCCACACTAAAGGAAGCAGCCGAAGAAACTGCTTATATGGACAGCTTGTCGTTTACATTGAGCAAACGACGTTCTCAGTTCAATTGGAAAGCATGCGTGGTTGCTTCAACTCTCGAGGGCCTAAAGAAATCCCTTTCGGTGTCGAAATTCGCGTCCACACGATCATCTACTACGCCTCGCATCGCCTTTGTCTTTACTGGCCAGGGCGCACAATGGGCTAGGATGGGCGTAGAGCTTTTGCAGTACTCAGTGTTTAGGGCCAGTGTTCTAGCTGCCGACCGGTATCTGAAGGGCACATTGGGGTGCGAATGGTCTGCCACTGAGGAGCTTGAACGAGATGCTGGAGCTACCAAGATTCAACTTGCAAGATTCAGTCAGCCCGTTTGCACCATTCTTCAGGTTGCCCTTGTTGACCTTCTTACATCCTGGAATATCAAACCTGTGGGAGTCGTTGGACATTCCAGCGGTGAGATCGGAGCTGCTTATAGCTTCGGTGCGATATCTCGAGAGGATGCCTGGAAGATCTCGTACTGGCGAGGAAAGCTGTGCTCGGAGTTGGCTACAGAAGCACCTGAATTAAAAGGTGCCATGATGGCCGTCGGATTATCTTCCAGCGATGCTGAGAAGTATTTCGCAACAATCACGAAGGGCAAGCTTGTTGTGGCTTGCGTCAATTCCCCAACCTCCGTCACTATCTCTGGAGATGAGGCTGCAATCGACGAGCTTCTTCAGAACCTCAACTTCGATGGCATCTTCTGCCGCAAACTGAAGGTCGAGAACGCATATCATAGCCACCATATGCTTTCAATTGCAGACAAATACCGCGAGCGAATATCGGATATATCCACCAGATCACTACCATCGGAAGGGAACATGAGAATGGCCTCCAGCGTCACCGGTACCCTTGCGACCTATGCCGATCTCGGGCCTGACTACTGGGTTCGAAACCTTGTTTCTCCAGTGCTCTTCTCCGACGCTGTTCAAGCCTTATCTAAAGATACCACGCAACGCAGACGTCGAGCAGCTCGAACGACAGAGGTGACGTTCGACATTTTGCTCGAGGTCGGGCCGCACGCTGCATTGAAGGGTCCTTTAAGGCAGATTATGCAACATCAAGAGATCAAGAATATCCCATATGAGTCCGTGCTCATGCGAGGTGAAGCTGCTACCAAGGCGGCTATCATGGCGGCAGGAGCACTGTATATCCGCGGTGTCCCAATATCCATCTCAGATGTCAACGACTTGCAAACTCAACCTAAAGCACTCCTCGACCTGCCATCCTACCCGTGGAATCACTCTCTGAAATACTGGTCCGAGTCCCGGTTAAGCAAAAATTACCGCTTCAGAGAGCATGGCCGCCATGACCTAGTGGGCGCACTGACTCCTACATCAAGCAAACTAGAGCCAAGATGGAGACATTTTCTCAGATCTACTGAGAATCCCTGGATTCGGGACCACATTGTCCAGTCGAGCATATTGTACCCAGCGGCAGGCATTCTTGCGATGCCTCTGGAAGCGATACAGCAGATTGCCGACAAAGAGAAGCAGATAGAAAGCATTCAGCTAAGAGATGTTCATATCACTAAAGCTATGGTTGTACCGGACGACCAGATGGGTGTCGAATGCTTCTTACAGCTGCAGCCCCAACGTACCGGATCGAGCGGGCCTTCGGGAGCCTGGTGGGATTTCTCTGTGTCTAGCTGCCACGAGGATCAAGATGTTGAAGAGAATGCGTTCGGATCGATCAAGATCAAATACAAATTTGATGAGAGCGGCCCCTGGACCACCGGCAAAAGTTTGCTTCATGCAGCGATAAAGAGCGAGTATGAAGACTCCAAGCGACTATGCACACGAAAGATCGACCCGAAAGATTTCTACAAGAGAACTGAAGAGGCAGGCCTGGCGTATGGACCTTGTTTCCAAGGCCTGACGGACATCTCCTCTGGTCACGGTCGTGCCTGCTGCACTATTGCCATTCCGGATACGAAGAGTGTGATGCCATCAAACATCGAGAGCGGGCATCTCATTCATCCTACCACTCTTGACATTATCTTCCATTCGCTGTTTGTTGGGCTGGGTGCCGAAGAGCTGGAGTTCCAAGATGCCGCCGTTCCGATCTCTTTCGACAGCCTTACACTTTCTATGGATCTGCCTTCTGGCGCGGGGGCTCAGTTCAATGGGTTCTGCCGAACGACACGAGCCGGCCTACGTGAGGTGGTAGCGGATGTGTACATGTCGGATGCCAGCTGGGCTGAGCCAAAAGTGCAAATCAAGGGCATACGATGCAAAGAGCTCCCAAGAACTAATTTATCGAGTTTGTCGGACGGGGCTGCGAAGGCCCCGTTCGGCACGCTTCTTTGGAAGCCGGACATAACGCTTCTAGATCATACTGCTCTAGAAGAGTATATTACTGCGAGCAGCACCGCAAACTCTGCTGTGAAAGGGACAGGGTCGCGGATTCCGGAGGTGTTCTCCGACAGGACACATCCAACGAAGATTCCGGACCGCCACAATCAGATTTGCGAGGTAAAATATCCGATCTGGCTCGTATTAGCGGGAACTATGACTCTATACTTACTACAACAGATTATCAATCTTGCAGCACATAAGAATCCCGACTTATCAATTCTTCAAATCGGCGCTCCTGAAACTGACTTGCCACTATCGGTCCTGTCCATGCTCCAGAAATCAGCCACTGCCACACCGCGTTTCTCAAGTTACACGCTAGCCGACGCCGACAATTCGAAGCTGGAAGCTGCCGAGGTAGTGCTTCAGGACTGGAAACCTCTGATGACTTTCAAGACCCTGAGTCCTAATTTCGATCTCCAAGGGTTTGAGCCTCAAGAAACCACGTTTAATTTTATTATCCTGTCTGCCGTCTCCCTCGACGATGCAAATAGGGAAGCACTATTTCGCAATGTGCAGGGACTGCTAAGTGAGACGGGATATCTTCTGGTTTTGAACGCAACGTCGGCAGGCGTACTCCCGTAAGTGGAACCTCGCTTATGGCGAATGCAAGATTCGTACTGATTACAATTTAGGTCTTGGAACGCTACAGAAACTAAGCTCAAGCTCCACCCCTTATGCCTATATACCGAGGATTCCTCCAAGGAGGCAACGCAGAATGCTCTATTTCTCGCTACGAATCCAACTACTGAACAACGCGATGGTGACCCTATCTACGTTCTCCAGGCAAAAAGTAAAACCGCAAGAGCAGCTCAAATCTGTGATGCGGTTGTCGACGGCCTTACCAGCAAGGGATTGGAGGCACAGTTTGTCGAATGGACGTCATCGCTCGCGGACATGAAAGGAAAGCGGCTGGTATCTTTACTCCAATTAGAAGAACCGCTGCGCGCCGACATATCTGCGGAAGATTACGACATACTAAAAAGCGTTGTTCTTCAGAACCCCCAGCTGCTGTGGGTATCCATAGGAGAGGATCCTGTTATGGATGCATCCCTAGGGTACCTGAGGGTGTTGAAGAACGAGAACTTGAACCTGGACATTCGCTACCTGCGCCTCGAGAACAAGACCGATCGATCGCCGGATGCTC
Source organism: Lophium mytilinum (assembly GCA_010093605.1). Classification (NCBI taxonomy): domain Eukaryota; kingdom Fungi; phylum Ascomycota; class Dothideomycetes; order Mytilinidiales; family Mytilinidiaceae; genus Lophium; species Lophium mytilinum. The sequence goes on along the minus strand of MU004195.1, from coordinate 1,556,663 downwards.
TTGCAAAGGCCATCGCTAAAATAGCCACGGTCCCGAATGGTGATCGGGAATTCGTGGAGATGGATGGCCACCTCTGTATCAATCGATGGGTCCCGGATGAGGGTATGAGTCGGATGATCTTGAGTGACCAAACAGCAGGTTCGCCTGAGTATATGGCCATGGGAGAAACTAAAACTGGCTTGGAGCTCAATCATGGGAGCCTGGACCAACCGGATACGTTCTTCTTTACCACTGATACCAACGCGTCATCTGAGCTTGCTGCTAACGAAGTGGCTGTTGAAGTTAAAGCCGTTGCTATAAAGTAAGATAGGTGCGCTCCTATTGAACAAACATAACTAACATAATATTACAGAGACAAGGACGCGATGTCTGTTAAAGAGTTTAGCGGTATAGTGGAATCGGTAGGAAAAGGCTGCTCGAACCTCAAAACGGGCGATCGCGTTTGTGCCGCAGGCATTGGGTCCTACCGAACGGTCTTCAAAACCAGCGAGTGTCTCTGCCAGCATATTCCTAAAAAAGTCACGTTCGAGGAGGCCGCTTCGTGGCCGCTTACATACGGGGCTGCTTATCTCGGTCTCATCCAGACTGGGCGTCTGCAACCAGGTCAATCCGTTCTCATCCGAGCTGCAGCTAGTCCGCTCGGCCAGGTTGCTGTCAAATTGGCACAGGCATACGGAGCAATAATATTTGCTACGGTGGAAACCGACGAACAAAGCTCTGTTATAGAGAGATCTGGTGTCTCACGAGACCATATCCTCTATGACGGGGATCAAGAGTTGGCCGCTGCTATCGCCACACTGTTCCATGGCCGAGGATGCGATTTGATCCTCAATAACACGACGTCGAAAACTGGAGAGACTTGGCGACGTTTCTGGGACAGCATATCCTCATTTGGGATTCTCGTTAATATTCAAGACGCAGCCGCTTCGACTGACTCTTCTGTAACCGCGCTACCTTCGCGGGGGGGTGCTTCTTTCTCGACCATCGATATGGATCTCATCGTCCGAGAAACCCCGTCACGGATGTCCGACATACTTCAAGGGCTATCTACATTCCTGGCTAAACATGATATTAAGCCGATTAGGCCCCCGTCAGTGTTCTCTGCTGATCAAGTCGTTGATGCCTTCGCCTCTTTAGCTAGCCAGGAACACACAAGCAGCGCAATCCTCTCCTTCAGCCAGCAGGACCGGATTCCAATCTCCCCCGGTACCCTGAATCCACTCTCTCTGGATCCAAACGCCACCTACATCTTAGCCGGCGGTCTCGGTGGCCTCGGCCGCAGCCTCGCGAGGCTCCTCATCTCCAACGGCGCCCGCCACCTCGTCTTCCTCTCCCGCTCTGGCCCCAACTCCCCCAACGCCCAATCCATGACGACCGAACTCACCTCCCTCGGCGCCACCTCCCGCATCTACGCCTGCGACGTCTCCGACTCAGCCGCCGTCCAGGCCGCCATCGCCCAATGCTCCCAGCACATGCCCCCGATCCGCGGCGCCATCCAAAGCGCCGCCGTCCTCAACGACTCCATCTACGACAACATGACGCACGCCCTCTGGCGCGGCGCCGTAGGACCCAAAATCCAAGGCTCCTGGAACCTGCACACGCACCTGCCCCCAGATCTCGACTTCTTCATCATGCTGTCCTCCATCTCGGGCGTTGTCGGCAACCGCAGCCAAGCCAACTACGCCGCCGGCAACACGTTCCAAGACGCGCTCGCGCACTACCGCCGCCAGCGCGGCCTCGCGGCCGTCAGTATCGATCTCGGGCTGATGCTGGGGATTGGGCTGATCGCGGAGCGGGGCGGGGGCACGAATCTAAGGAGGTCGGAGGCGGTGGGGCTGGATGAGGGCGAGTTCCATGCGATCGTCACGGCGGCGATGAAGGGGGGGTTTGGAAGGAGTGGGATGCCGACGCAGTTGGTTACGGGGTTGCCGACGGGTGGGATGCTGAAGCGGGGTGGGTTGGAGATGCCGTTTTACTACGACGATCCGCGGTTCGCGCTGCTGAGGAAGACGGGGCTGCGAGATGTTATGGGCGGAGAGGGAGATGGGGATGCCGGCCCGGAGGGGGATTCTTTGCAGGTGGTGCTTGCTCAGGCGACTTCGGTTCAGGAGGCCGGGAGGGCGATCAGTGCGGCGCTGGCGGCGCGGCTGGCGAAGGGGCTGCAGACGGCGGCGGAGAATATCGATGTGGAGAAGCCGCTGCATTCGTATGGGGTGGATTCGCTGATGGCGGTGGAGACGCGGACGTGGATTATGCGGGAGGTAAAGGCGGATGTCAGTTTGTTTGATGTGCTTAGTGGTGCGAGTATCGCGGCGTTGGCGATGAAGATTGCGGGATTGTCGAAGTTGGTTCCGGATGGGCTTGAGTAAGATGTATAAGGGGAAGGCTTCGCTTTGAACAGCATTTTCAGAGGTTTAGATTTCTCCTTGTTGTGGGTATTATTGTCATGATAAGTTGTAAACTTTAGGGCTTCAGTCTCGCCTCCCCTGATCGGTCATAATCCATTCCTGGCTATCTGTGTCCTTCACTTCCCTCTGCAGTCCTATCCCCTCATCGCCGCTTTTCCTCCCTGCCCTTTCAACATCCATGTCGTCCGTCGCAGTTGCTAACCGAGTATCAACCGTCACGCTCTGCGTATACGTTATCCCATGCAAAGGCCGCAGCCCCCTCCCGTCCCCACCCTCCGCCCAAGCCCCATACTCCTCCTTCGCCGGCACCCTCGAGCTGCTCGACCTCGTCCGACTGTGAAAAGGATTCTTCGCCGTCGCTTTCGGGCGCTCAATCCCCATAGCAGCATCGCTGCCCACCGACTTAAACGCAATCGAGCGATCACTAATGACGCCGTAATTCCGCGGCTTGTTATTGGGGTAGTCGGAGTTATGGCGATTGCGCGAGGAGCCGAAGGAGCGCGGGAACCAGGCGCTGAGCAGCGGTTTGACGGCGTGCAGACAGCTGCAAATGAGGCCGATGTTGAGTTCGACGGAGGTGGTGGCCCAGATTATGGCGCCGTTGTCTGCGGTTTGGATGAGTAAGAGGGGTGTGGGTAGGGGGTTTGGGGGAAGGGGGTAGGGACGGAAAGGGGAAGAGGAAGGTAAGAGGAGAGGGAGAAGGAGACGGACAGGCAAAGTCGGGCGCTGTGAAGACTTTCTCGAGGTAGATGAGGCGGATCACGGCTGTTACGCAGACGCTGGTGAATTTAATTAGTGCTAAAGATGAAATGAGATTCAGGGTTAAGGGGGAACTCACATGCATCCGCTCGCGAACACAGTGATTAGCCCCAGTCGCTGCTTTATGGGGAGTTGGATCTTCCAGAGTGCCCGAGCTGGCCAGAGGAAGACGAGGAAGTCACTTAAGCTGTTGAGAGCGCCCGAGGCTAGGTAGAATTTGCGGGAGGTTATGCAGGAGGCGTGGGGGGTAGTGGGATTCCACGATGCTGCTATTGGGCTGTTGCCTGTCTGTTAGATATTGTGTGTGTTGCGGAGGCCTAATCCGGAAAGCAGGTGCTTACCTGCAAGCAAATAACGTAACTAGAGTAATGCTAATTAGCCAGCAAACAAGGTATATCATTGCAGTATAGCAGAAGATCCGGTTTCCCTTCGAAGGGAAGATTCGGAGGTACGTTATGCAAAGAGATAGTTTGGGGAAGGCGACGCAAATGGGGAAGACGGCTCCCGATATAAAACTTGTCTATAGCATGTCAGATTCTCTCATCGCCTAAGATGAACAGGGGCGAAAGTGTTCGGAAAACTTGACATGCCACTTACTTTTGCGTAGGGCACTGTCCATTCTGGCTTGAAATCTTGAATATGGTAACCCGCACCGTATTTTGTAGACACGCATCCATCGATGGTCTCAACCAAGATACCGAGCTAAAACATTCAGCATGAGTGCGGCAGTGTATCAGCTCCCACCAGATGAACGTAAAGTTACTTACCACGGCACCAGCTACAAGCCAGTCTTCAATCCCAAAGTACCCAATAATCGAGAGCCTGGCGTAGATCCGCAAAACGAAAAACATCAGCATCAAGGTCGTCAACGTAATCAAGAACCCAAGAATGAATGCGACTTTTGTATGAGGATCATTTGAAGCGGCTGTAGGAGTCTCCATACTGCCTGATACTCGGATAGTTCATCGGGAGTTGGTACAGTGATGAAGCCAAGATGGGCGATAGGGCCTCCCACGGAGTATAAGAGCGCATACATACAAAGGGTACCGCAGCGAGTACGCAAGATCAGGCATATGCTTCTTTGCTTGCGACTGATCACGGTAACAGATGCAGTACCCCTGTAACCGTGACAACAAAAGCGCACTAGCACTGAAGGAAATCCTGGGGTCGGAGGAATGTAAGCGGGGATCTCAGGGGTGGGAAGGTCTGAGAAGATGTCTTCAGAGTACCACAGACCACTTTCTTGCAGGGTATGGACCTGATAAGGAGCCGATTGCCACTCGGACGCCGTGTCTTGCATAGAAAATAAACTTTGTGGCCGCTTAGGGTAGGCAATAAGCCCTTGTAGGGTAGAAGATCTGCAACACGGCACCCAAAGTCAAGGAGAAGCATTGAGTAAAAAAGTTGATGACCACGGACGAGCCTACCTTCAATCCGACGCCTCCAGCTATCCAGGTACGATAGTCAAGGACCGAGTGGACTCTCGAGGAATTCAGACCTCATTTTCTCCAAAGAAGCGTGATGCAGTGGCGGATTAAGGTTTAAGATCCTTGTGAATGCTCCGAATCCAAGAGAGCTGCGATGTCACGAGTCATATCAGTATGCTTGAGGACACATCAGAGGGCGTTGAGGATGTAGAGAAAGTTGAAGGCGTGACAATCGCGAGATTCATTGGATATCCTCACGGTGGTAAGGAAGTCTCGAGTCAGTTTCGAAGCTGATAAAGTAGATCCCATCTGGAAGTCGACGTGAAGATGTTCCGCCGGAGTGATTTAAGCGAGGTCGAGAAGAGAGGAGTTAGGATTTGCGTAAGGCGAGCAGGGGAGATACCCTAGAAAATACTGTACGTGCGATCTTCCCCGGCTAGCCACGTGCAAATGATTAATAGCCCTTGCTAGCAGTCAGCCTAGGCTTAGTCAATCGCGGAGGTGTTCCGAAGGGAGGTGCTAGCGATTTCTATTCTGACGACAGAGCAGCGTCGATAATGTATCTCCCTCCATACTACTGTGGTACAGCACTGCGACCGCCGCCTCTACCTCTGAAATTATCGGCATACCCTCGCTTCGAAAGTTTTTACATAATCAAGGACAGCTAAAGAGAGCTTCGTCGCTTATGCCGTAAATCAAAAACTGGCCAGAGTGCTACTAACAGTCCAATGCCACTCAGCCCAATGCCAGTGTAGAAAGCACCCCTGTACCCTCTCAGAGGGCTAGTACCGGCAACAGATGTCTCAACGGTTCCAGCAATTCCCAGCCCAATCGACTGAGAGTAGTACACCACCGTCGCAATCAGAGAAGCAGCAATGCCCTGCTGATCCGGTGGCACGAGCTTGCTCATGATCAGCGTCGCCGAAGGAAAGCTCATATCCATCCCGAAGGGCGCCACGGCGAACATCCAGAACGCCTGCTTCCAATATAGTTGGTGCACAGGCATCGTAGCGAAGATAATATTTCCGACAAGGAACCAAACGAGGGAGAATGCCAGCACGTCACTTGCCGGAACCCCTCGGCTGAGGAGCAAGCTGGTGAGATATGAAGCGGCGGCGCCTGCGAAAGGGACCGGAAGGCACTGGGCGGCTGCGCTTAGGATGCTCTGCTCACGGAGTCGGGTGATGAAGTTGAGGGCGTAGTAGATAAGGACGCCGAAGCTGGACCAGCCTAGAGCCATGATAACAAGCACGAAGCTTGCGTCCTTGGAAATTCGATGTATAGGGACCAGAGGCTGTTTCACTCTGCCTTCAACGAAGAGGTATGCGACGAACAGAGCGAGACCAACAACGAGTAGCGCAATCACCTCTGCGGCTTGCCAGCCAACAGCAGGAGCTCGGTTCCAGGCGACGTTGAAAAGAACGAGGCCAGAGACACCTGTGAAGCATCCAAGCCAGTCGAAGTCCTTGCGCCAATGTTTGCCAGCACTAGGGTCCTGTTGTTGAGCTTGGTAGAATTCCCCGGGTAACTTGGGGATCGCAATGGCGGATACCAAAGCGAAGAGAAGCGATGCAATAGCCGTACAGTAGAACATCCACGGCCACCATGACAGCTGTGCGATCAGGCCAGAGAAGACAGCACCGATGGTAAAACCGATGGGCGCGCCAGCAGCGTATAATCTGAGACGACATCAGCAATCTCGTAGGTTAGGTGGAAGTTTTCAGCAAGTGCATACGAGAAGACGAGATTCTTCCGCGGCCCTTCCTTGTATACCGTTCCCAAAATGGCCAGAGCGTTGGGAACGAGCAGAGCAGCTGCAATGCCCTGGAGTCCCCGGCACACGGAGTAGAAGACGAAAGAACGAGAGTACACGCTTAGACCCGTGACCAGCGACGAGACAGCAAGCCAGACCCAAGCGACAATGAAACAGCGACGGTGTCCAAACATGTCCCCCACACGGCCTGCGGGAAGCATGAATGTCCCTGATGTGAGGCCATAGGCCGCAGGGCCCCAGGTGCCATCTGTGTCGCTGACAGAGAAACTCCGTGCAATGATGCTATCAGGGAGAATGGCCTGGGCAAGACAGGCTTGGACAAGCGCCTGGGCCGAGCATACGGTTATGAGGAGGAGTGCCTCACGAGAAGGAGCAATTGGCGAAATAAGGAACGGATGGTCGATGTGATGGTCTGCGGCCTCGAATGTTGGCTGGGCCGGATTCTCCAGCTCGATTTCATTCAGATCGCGATTCGTATCCATGGCTGTTTACTTAGCAAATTGATCATGCAGGTCTATAGGCCTTTGGTATAGTATCAGCTCCGTGTTCAAATCGAGCGGAGGGAGTGAGAAATGAGAGTCGTGAAATAGGGTGTCCAATTAGATGGCTGACAAATGCCAGATGAAATCCGAGCTAGAATACCCATATTTCCTGCCGGAGATCGACATGCATCTTCGAGCAAGGCATGAGCCATTGCCTGAAGAAAACAAGCTCGAGGGTACCTTTGTGTTGTTTCGTTGGAACTTTTTTGCCCGTCCTTAAAGATTGATGCTATGCTTTTAAACAATAGGGGTTGTTGCCGTTGCGCCTCACGTGACTGTCCAGCTTCCGATTTGTAATCCGCCACCCGTGTCATCGACGTCGAAAACATTCCTATGCTCCGACCTCATCGCTTGCTTGTGGAGGTTTTGCTGCAACCAGCTCCGACTTTCCAAGCTAAACTACATACACATTCTGCAATGGCCTGACAAAATGGTCTTAATATCTCATCCTTCCGAGAAGCCTAACAAACTTAGTATAGGTAGGCTAAAACTTCAAGGCAATATGATTTCGTGTCTAATTCCATTTTCCAAGGTGGCCAATATCATTTCATTTCCATCAAAAATCTAAACGACACCAATGACCGTAAAGCGAGGCGCATAGCCCGATCGCATGCTGTCACGCGGGGCCTCGAGAAGAAACGAAAGCTTCAGCAACAGTCAGGTCATAATTTCTTTGCAGTGTCTTTTGAAAACAATCTTAGTCGGCCCGTGAGCGAAAGAAAACGACGCCAAACTCTTGTTGCAGCACCACTCTCCCTTTCCGCAGATGCGCCGGACCCGTTCCAGATGCTTGCTGCAGAATCGCCGCGACTACAAGCATTGCACAGTCAGCGTAAGATCTTCACAACACTCAGAAATACCCGGCACAGGCTCACATGGGATGCTTTAGACAAGGCCCAGCAGACTGCGGAACCTGTCTTCAGCCTTTCGGATGAGCTTGTGCTCCAGAACTTTCGCTCGGTTCTTCGGACGGGGCGAGATGATCACGCTCTTCTAAGTGCCTTCATGCTCACATTTGCCTTTGCTGTCACTACAAGTAGCATTGACAGGCAGTATCTCGGGTACCAGAATGAGGCCTTGAGTTCCATTCGTCAAAGGATGAGTTCTCCGGATAGAGCTACTTCCGAATCGACACTAGGGGCTATTCTGCTACTCGCTGGTGTAGAGGTTTGCAATCCTCCTCCTTTGATGTTCATAATTTTGGCCCGCATGCAGCACGAATAGCTGACTGTTTTATGTTATAGGCTCGGCTTGGGATGCCGCGTCAAGTCCAACTTCACATGGGAGCAATACAGCAGCTTCTTGACGTGTGCCGAAGAAAGGGTGTATATTTGAGTGACGGCATCAAACGTGCCATCTTCTGGTGAGAGACAATGAAGACTTTGTTGGCCGCTCATTCTTACATTCGTCAACAGGTCAGACTTAAATGCCTCAGTATTGACAGGGTCGAGTCGAGTTGTGGATCACACAACCTTTTCTGCACTTCTGTGGCACAGAGACAAATCCTCGCCAAACTTCTATATCCTGCCGCCTGGATTCCAAAGCCAGTCCTATCTACTGAGTGACGAGTTTGTTGAGGTGCTCAAAGACATCTCTGCGTTGCAATGTATCCGAGACTCTACTTTTTTCGGTACAGAGGATGTGATATCGATGGCACGTGTTGACAACCACCAAGCATCCATTCAGTCGCGGCTAGTGAGCTTACCGAATCGCTCATCCATCTCAGAATGCTGCCATCTAGCGGCATATTTATGCTCAACAATGCTGCGTTGCAAACTTTGGCGCGCTTCAACCATTCCCGTAAGCCGCTCAGTCCCTTATCGGTAGCGCTGACTCTGAATGGCATAGTCCCACCTTTCGCTACAACTTCTCTGTAAATTACAACAAGCGAACTACGATCTCTTATGGGACGACCGACCTGATTTGCTCGCTTGGCTCCTGCACATCGGCGGAGCGTTTGCCCCCACCGGAACTATACGATCGGACTATGTGGTACTGTTGCATTCGAACCGCAGCACTAGGCTCCAAGGCTTGTATACATCATGGCCGGAATTGCTTGCAATCCTAAAGCAGTTCATCTGGTCAGACAGCGCATTCATGTCGCAGGTTAAGGCGTTCTGGGAAGAAACTTCCGGCTAGACTTTATCTCAGCCAGGCCGGAAGTCTCCTGTCTCGGAACCCTTCATACTCGTGTAGGCCAACCACAGCCATAGTCTACCTTGGTAGTGATGGTAAGTTCATGTGGTGTGAGACTAATTCTTCCTTTGCTTTGTAAAAGCAAATGGTATAATCATTCAACATTCGCCCCATTGTATCACACGTAGCACGTCCAAAATGCCTTCTTCGTCTACAGCGGTAAGTTGGTAGAACCCATTATTTGTGAATCTTGGCGTATTGACCTGTTTAGTCTTCCCATTTGTAATCGCCCGCTTACTGCACTCATGACGCAAGGATCTTAGCGCATAATTAGCGGGCGATCTGGGTATTGATTGGCCAGACATGCAGGACCACACTTGGAAAGTTTAAGCACAGTCTCCACTTTCTTTAAATGGAAGTATCTCTGTTCCCTTTTAGGCTACCTCTAAGCCCTTTTCGGAGCCATCTCTGTTCCCTTTCGGGAACTATCTCTCTGCCCGAATTGGTTAGAACTCTTCTTAGAACCACTTCGCACTCATCCGACAGTTGCGGTAGCGCTTCTATCAAACGACGAGTATAACTACTTCTATATTCTCGATGTTCAAGTATCAATACCTCCATTCACTTGCCATACTCGAGAACGAGCCCCCATTAACTCCTCAACCATGCCTAAATCACGTCTTTTTAAGCCGCTAAAGATCGGGAACGTGGAAGTTCAGCATCGTATCGGAATGGCTCCAATGACTCGCCTACGAGCAACTGACAATCGAGTACCAACGCCCCTAATGAAGGAATACTACACCCAACGGGCCTCTGAGCCCGGCATACTAATCCTCACCGAGGGAACCACCATATCAGCCGCCCACTGCGGCGGCTTCTCCAACGCCCCGGGCCTCTGGCGCGACGACCAAGTCGCAGCCTGGAAACCCATCACCTCCGCCGTCCACAGCAAAGGCTGCTTCATCTTCTGCCAGCTCTTCGGCATGGGCCGCGCCGCCGACGCCGCAACCGCCGCAAAAGACGGCTTCCCCATCATCGCCCCCAGCGCCATCCCAATCGACCCAGGCGCCGCGGTGCCCCATGCCATGACCCTCTCCGAGATCCAGCAAACCGTGCAGGACTTCGTAGCCGCGGCGCAAAACGCCATCCGCGCCGGCTTCGACGGCGTGGAGATCCACGGCGCAAACGGCTACCTCCTCGACCAGTTCCTCCAGGACGTCAGCAACACCCGCGACGATGCGTATGGGGGGAGCGTGGCGAACCGGTCCCGCCTGCTCGACGAAGTGCTCACGGCCGTCGTTGCCGCCATCGGCCCAACGCGCGTGGGATTCCGCTTGAGTCCGTGGAGCACGTTCCAGGGCATGCGGATGGCGGATCCGATCCCGCAGTTCACAGATATCATCGTGAAAGCGCGCCGCGCTGGCATCGCGTATCTCCATCTCGTTGAGTCGCGGATCTCCGGCGCTGAGGACGCTGAGGCGGGCCACGAGCGGCTTGAGTTTGCGTATAAGCTCTGGGACGGCCCGCTGCTGGTCGCGGGCGGGTATACGTCGGAGGAGGCGAGGGAGCTCGTTGATGTGACGTACCCGGATAAGGAGATTTTGGTGTTGTTTGGCCGGCGCTTTATTGCGAATCCGGATTTGGTGTTTAGGATTAGGCGGGGGTTGGAGCTTGGTGCGTATGATAGGAGCACGTTTTATGCGGCAGGGTCGCCTGTCGGGTATGTGGATTATGCGTTTAGCGAGGAGTGGGTGGCAGAGGGGCGTTGACGGTTGGGAGGGCTTGGTTTTAGAGATGCGTAGAAAGAATAGACGGAGTTCTGGGAGAAGGGGAATGAGATCTTGAGTCGTCATTTCACAAGTGGAATACGATACTATAGCACATTACGTGAGAAGAATATCAACCCCTAGATCGTCCATCACGTCTTGCCAATTAACATCCGCACCCAGCAAGTCCTCGTCCCTTCGACGCCAGACTTCGAGGACAATGGTGGCGGCAGAGCACATGTTGCCGATACCGAGAAGATCTCCTTTCTCAAAGAGGCGAATGCACGCCTGTCTCAGATTACTAGAGCCTTCGACCTCGCAAGCGGTGATGAAAAGGGGCCAGAGGAGACCGCAGACATTCAGATCGGTTTCAAGTTTTTCGATTTCGCCGAGATGGTACAGGCTTCGTTGGACGAGGCGCTGAAGCCTTGCTGGAGCGGTTCTTCTCAGCGTACGGTGGAAATGGATTAAGCAGGCGTTGTAGAAGGCACAGGCGTGGTTTTGGGTGAGTTGGTCGTATTGCTCGTGGGCGTTTGGTATTAGGGCATCCGGGTCGCTCAATCGGATGTGGCGTTCTAGCTCGTCTAACTGTTCGGTTGGCACTGGCGACGCACGTCGTGATAGTTGATTGATGCGTTGGAGAGCGTAGAATATGGGCTCTGTAATGCCGAATACTTTGTCCAAGATATAGCCGGACCGGATGGATTCTGGGCTAGACATCGTTTCGACTAGAGCAACACTTTCGGGGGTTCCGTCCTCCGGACTGGTCACGTCTCTTACCCTTCTTCTATTTCCCGGATTTAGGGCCTCGACACAGAGGAAAATCTGGTGAAGAGTGTTTGAACTGTAGTTATCAGTCCAGTCCTTGGCGTGAATAGCCTCGAGCCAGGTTCGTCCGCCGGTCAGATGGACCCGCCAGGATGAGGAAGTGCCTCGAATGACTTCAATCGAAGACATAGCAATGATTGCAGCTAAAAGGGCTTCTTTCTGACTCTCGTCAGTCTTCACCAAATTACACCGCAAGTATTCGAGGCTCTTTAAATGATGTTTGGTGCCGACTGAGAGGAAATGGTTTTTGGTTGCCGATACTTGGGCTCGATTGAACGCAGAGAGAGCGTAGATAGCATGCAGTAGGGCAGCATTTCCCGATGCGGAGTCTCCGGCATCTGCTGCGGACAACGCCAGCGGGATAAATATGGTCTGGAAAGGGTTGTCTTGACGTGGTGTTGGGATCATCATTCCGCTTAAGTTTGTAATCCAATAATGGAGAAGCTGGCGTTCTTCGGGCGAGGATGATGAGAGGTACGAAAAGAGGTGTGGAGTGATTCTTTGCTTCACTCTTGTCATTGTGATTGTGCCCGAGACCCGATCTGGGACGATTTCGTCGATGGATTCCTCATCTGGGGCGTCTTCAATGGGAATACTCTCATCTAGATCATTTCCAACGGTGGCAATATCATGTGAAGCATTCTCATCTCCCTCATTGAAGCTATTTTGACACAACGAATCAATCGAGCTAGGATCGACCGGTGAAAGAGCCTCATTCTCATCGGCATCGTCGGCGCTTGCATTGCTTCCATGCTGCACAGGTGCTTCGCAAACGATAGCCCTGGATCCAGTCGACTGGGAGAGAGAAAACACGGAAAAGGGGCCAACATGCAAATCGGTCTCTCCCTTGGAGGTATCGATGTTGGTCAACGCCGACTGTAGGACCCGATGACTGAGCACAGGTCGCAAAGATTCGTGTCCATCTAGCATCGATCGGCGCGTTACTAAGTTCCTACCGCCATCTTCCCTATCGCCGGGACTCCATACGAGCTCCACTCGGTAGCCCTGACAAACCAGTGAAGCTATATTGCACCGTCGGCATGATGGCTTCTCTTCACCGCATTTGACTTTGCGTGAACGACAGGTCCAGCAACCGGAATACGTCTTGGCTCGCTTAACGCGAGGCTTGTTGTGTGAGGGTCCCCGTCGTTGCTCCACCGGAGGCATCATCCTGGATTCATGGCTAAGACAGCGGCAGCGGAACGGGCGAAGTGCGTGTCGGAAATGGACGATGGAAGAGTAGAGGGGACGAGTGGATGGGGTTTCTTGAGATAAGCTGGTCGGTGCTACTTCGTATCTGGTATCGTCTGCTCGCCACCGCTTGCTCATTCCGGCGCGCATAGACGCTTTTATGTGTCTGAGCGCATCTAATCGCTGTGCCTATCTTTGCCCACTGACAATAGCACGTCAGGCACTAAATTACGCCGTCCCAGTGTACCTGGCTTAACCAGCTCCCTACTCGAGGTTGAGCATTGCAATGATATACACTCGATGTATCTCGGCCCGTTTTGTGCATCGTGACCCAGGTAGAATAACCCCACTGTCGGTGCTCACAGGGGTCGTCAACGACTGTCAACTCGCTGTTGACTGCCGACTAGTCTTTGATATGCTGAATGCGGAGCACACACCAGCTAAGATACAAGAACTCCGTTTCTTTGCAGAGTCCGTCCATAAGGAGGACTAGATACTCATTTCTCATCTCTCGTCTGCCATCTTCCGCCTTCAATCCACATTCTACTCGCCGTCTTCCGCTTCCTCTCCTTTTTTCTTCTCTCCTCCGTCCAAATCGGTGCTATCCCAGAATCATGGAATACCAAGGCCCTCTCACCAAGCTCGGCCTAAAATGCATCAACGCACCCGGTCTAGGCGAGAAGCTGAGCCCCCTCTACGGCATCTCCAGCGTCATCGTCATCCCTCCCAACGCCACCTTGTTCGAGACCTGCGGCCATACCGGCTGCAACCTGGACATTGAATACCCTGAGTCACTCGAAGACGAAGTCCTGCAGGCGTTCCAGAACGTCGAAAATGCGCTGCTTGCCGCCGGTGTCCCAGGTGGATGGCAGGGCGTGTACAAGATGACCACATATCATGTTGGCAGCATAGATGAAGCTGGTGAAGGGTTGGAGGCGGCTATGGCGAAGTACTTGAAGGATAATAGGCCGGCTTGGTGCGGCGTTTCGGTGGTGGGGCTTTCTGGGCCGGCTAGGATTGAGATTACCGTGTCGGCTGCGAAGGGCGCGTAGAGGAATCAAAGACTGAATGAAATCATTTGGCTAGGAGCTTATAGGAATGCTTCCATAACATTCCTCTGATTCGGAGTCAGCGTGATCAAATAGTAGACTCAAGCTTAAAGGAAGCGCACCCACTTTAGGAAGGGTTACTCAAGACAAGGCGATTCTATCAAACTCAGTGCTATACTGAATGGTGTATCATCTATTACATTTCACGCTTTGTTCATGTAGAAGAAGAATGTCAAACATGCCAGACAGTAAATGGAGATCACGTGGCTAAAGATCACGTGATTGGATGTGGCGGTCCGGAATCTCGCATATATATGAAGTTATTGCGGAGAATCAGGACAGGAAAAGAATTGTTGTAATGATTCCATTGGGAGGGCAGTATAGCGGCCTAATCTAGTCTAGTATTGGACCAACTCAAACGAGTTCTCTAGGGCAGAGTTCTCCAACACTCTAATCTACGAACCTCCCTCCTATTCCCTACGGCAAAGTCTGTTCTTCTTCCTTGCGGGCATGCGCCTGGAGTAAGCAAGGGCCTTGATCGCCAAACCAATTTTCCTCGCCAAGACTTCCTCAGAGTGTCTTTAGTTGCTCTCACCATGGATTCGTGCCACTTCCAGAAGAAACTGAAGCAGAAACTCTTTGTCCTTTTCACGCAGCGAATTCTCGTCCAGTGGATCGACGTGAACCCAGGCGAGGACATATCTTAGAAGCATTCGAAACCAAGCTGGGCGTTTCTCAAGTGTATTAGTATCGAGGGTGTCTAGCCCAACACCCCGATGGAGATTCGGCGGGAAAGCGTCCTGAAGATAGTCGATGATCGCGTTTTGAAAATTAGGCATGTCAAAGTCTTCGGCGAATTTGTAGACTTTTAAACATCTATTCAGGACTTCAGTGATCGTGATTGTTTCGTCCGGTTTCGTCAAAGTAAATGCATTGTTCTCGAGGTAGAATTTGAGGACATTGAGGATGTCTACGCCTTCGGCTTTTTTATGCGCTGTCTTGAGATTGAGGACGTGCGTTTTGATAATTTTTATCGTCGGAGTCGGAGACAGATCTTTTCTAAGGAGGTCGGATTCTTCTAGGAATCTTTTGAGATTGAGCCTGACTGTCTTGGTTGGAGTCTCATTTTCGAATTCGACGATAATAGCGGAATCGGTGATGTAATGGTTGAGCCTTTCTCGTCCCATGGTTTCGGTTTGGGTGAATGGGGTGACTGAACAACGGCGGCCTCCTGTTAAGTAGTCCGCGGCCACGTGCGCAGGTTGTGCTTGAGTTTCCATCTTGAAACTCTCGTCTAAACAATTGCTAGGCATAGGAAGGATCGGGAATTCTCCGTCTTGAGATAGAGCACAAAATGGTACCACATCACCAGGACTCAGTTTCTCAGAAGTTCTCTTCCGCCGTTTAACAACTGAGAAGAAGCATCCTGCTACTACGTTGAATGACCCGCGAAGTTGCTGGTTCACCTTAGATGTTATCATCATTGGCTACTCTGGAGGAACATTAGCTCACTTGCTTTAGATTCTGGGTAGTGTATCAGACTAACCCACGCAGTGAAAGCCGCATGTGCAAAAGCTATGTACAATTACAGAAACACATAATTCGAGCGCACCTGTCCAGCGCTCCCTTTCGCCTCTCCTCTGAGCCGTCGATAATGTGCTAGACCACCACAAATAGCATCGAGAAACTTCGCTTGGACGCGATGGAGATCTCTCCACCTCAGGCTCTTTAGGGTTTATGTTGTGTCGAGGATTCTACAAAGCGGGGATGCGCGTCAGAGAGTGGTGTACAAGCGTGCCTCGGCTTATCGCGAGGCATTGTAGTAGAATGCTATACAGCATATGCGCATTCACCACGGCAAACGGAGCTATGGTATGGTAATTCTGTATTCATCTATTCATTTCCTCCTGAACAGGATATCATACCTCCTTTTGGTTTTTCATAACGAGCTGCAATGCTTGACAATGAGCTGTAAAGCCTGACAACGAGCTGTAATTCCTCATAACGAAATGGAATGCCCCGGGACAAAGGGGAGGGAGGGTGAAGTGAGTGCGCTCGCCTTCCTCTTCACGGGCACGGGCGCAAAGGACACTGAGCTAGATCCTGAACATTCTCATGCTCGTGCCACCTGCAAGCATTCTCGACCAACCACCACCCAGGCACGACAGTACGACCGGCTTGATGCGGAGAGTGGTACAAGAGGTCTGTGGAGGCCGCCGTGATATCGCGCATTATGTCTGTGCCCATGGTTCGAAACCAATGGACTTGATGTGACCTTACGGGCAAGTCGGACATTGAAAGAGGACCAAACCCTGAAAGAGAACCCCATTCAATCGCAGTAGTCCGCAACATGTAGTTATACAGGTTGTCAGTATGACAATGCGGTAACCTTTCGTACACGAAGAGCAAAAATGCCGCTGGATCGACCTCATTGCGCCAATCTAGGATGTCCATTTGTTGGAGTGCGATCATGGCGTCCCTCCTCAACTTCAGATTGCCGTACCTCTTGCCAAACTTGTACAAGAAGGCGATCTTTACTTGCGTGAAAGCAATCCAATGGGGCTTGATGCCGGGCAATGCATCTAGATCTTGGACAGTCGTGCCATTTGGAAGACTAGTCTGGGCGTTGATTTTGACAAGGACGCCGGTTTGGATCCACTTGTCAAATGCTTCAAACACTGGGATGCATGTATCCGGGAAGCGTATCATGCCTGCGTATCTAGAATCAGGCGTCGGTATAAGATCGGGTGGGTTCGAGAAGTGGAGCGTGCGATATTCCGAAGGGCGATCGTAGTCTTTGCGAATTGGCTTACGGCCAACTCGTACTAGTATAGGGCGGCCTATCTGTGATTGCGAGGTGAGTCAAAAGGGCCAAGAGGGAAGATTAAAACGACTTTACCGGTTCAGCAGGCTGAATTTTAGGGCTCGTTGCAAGGTTATCCGAGGAGGATCGCCAAATGCTATCGCCACTAGGTACTGCATCGATCTCGAATGGGTCCCCCCCAAAAAGTGAGATGCTAGATGAAACATCTTGTGGCGTAGGAATAGCCTTCATCCCAGCTCTATATCATGTCATCATGTTGTTATAGTGACTTTCCGATAAAGGACCCTGAAAAATGACTCACTGTGAAGATGTGTGGGAGTCATCACAATCCTCCATTTTATCATCGTGGAACAAAGTCTCTTCGAGCTCAGCATAGAATTGAGGTCGAACGTCTTCCTCTGCGATGGGCTTGGCATTCGGTTCTCCCGCCGCTTTAGGCGTGGAATACTCCATGGAGGCAAACGTGCTACAACCTGTGTAAAAGAGTTTGCGCGTTGAGTGGACTGTTCAGGTATTGATGACGGCACTTCGGTTTCGTTTTCTGCTAAGGATGATCGTCGGAGCAATGTTTAACGATCGATGAAGCTGAAGGCTGGAATACGGATGAAGTAGACAGTAGAGGAGACAAGGTAACATCGCGAAGAGTGGAAACTACACTGTTTGAGCACTAGCCATTGGACGGTATAGAAGGCGCGTCTTAGGTCCTCCGGAAACAAATCTAGGGCGGCGATTCCACAAGCAGAAGGCGTCCTGCCAGTATTGTATGACGGCAGGAGGGGATGAGTATCTAGTATACATCTTCCACCACGTGACTATACCTGTCCAGGAGCGTCAAAATGTTTTCATGTCGCCTATGGTGCCTGACAGTAGGCGGGGATCATCAATTCAAATAGTATCCAGTGATCTTGAAGAGCCGTTACACTCACGATGCCACCTCCACTTGGCAGCCCGCGGTAGAGAGGTACACACAGATCGGGGTTGCGAGCCGTCGCTCCAAATCCTTCTCCGTAGGTGAAAGGGCTGTAGATCTCTTTAGATTCTCTAACAAGGTATTGTAAATGTGTGCCTCTTCTCACTGCTCATGGTGTTTCGGAGCCGATTAGAGTTCTGCAAGTGCTATCCTGAGGCAAGGCTGTCAGAAGTTGCTCAAAAGGTCAGCAAGCTTGTTAGGGTAATCATCTCCCATCTCATTCTGATATCTGGTAGCGTATTGAACAGCCACAGCTGTCAATAAGCCACATGACAGACTTTCCACGAGGCTTTTTTTGCCCACTTGCAATGACTTCTCGAGAGATGCGTACGCTCATTTCCGCCGCTCAGTGTAGTCACACCGGATTTCAAGGCCTAGGGACGGAGTTGGAGTCTAAAGCCAACTGGATCTGAGTTACTTTTTGATGCTTTTGCAAGGTTGGCTGCGTGATTCACGAAGCTCTCTGTGCTTGTGAGGTGGCTGATCGATTCACAAGTCTCCGCGTCGGCGAGATAATTACGGGAAGCCTGTCTGCTGGCGTCAACTACATCAGACAGTTGATGGGATGGAAGAGTGAATGTTGCGGTGCGGTAGCACCAAGCTTGGGGACGCCGAAGAAGACCCGCATGCCTACTAGCTCGTTTCCGGCGCCGCCGCCGAAAACACCCAAACAAACACGCCTGCAGCACATCGTGAATCACCACCGCAACATCCTCACCAACACGACAGAACTACGCCCGTGTCGCAAGCCTCGCTCACGCGTCTTCTCACGTCTCGTTCACAGTGGCTCCCAGCTGCCGCGACAATGGCGCCCGCACCTGGAGGCACCCCGGGCCGCAAGACTCGCGGGGGAAACAAGTACTTCGACGTTGGCGTGCAAGGACGGTAAGGAACAAAGAGCCCCACTGCTGTTGGGTGCTTTTGCTGACCTACTCGGGCAGTAAAACGGGAATCACCCTCGAAGACAAAGGGATTCGCGATGAGTATGGCATGGAGCCACTCGATGGCATCTTCTCGTCGCCCGAGAAGTCTCCCCCAAAGCGCCCGGCCGGTCGCAGGTCAGGCGGGACGGTCACAACATCCGAGTCCATGGAGGTTCAAGAGAGTATGAAAAGCAGCCCTTACGCGCGTTTGCCTAGACACGGCGCGCGTTGCACAATAACTAATGCGACGCAGGCTCCATTCCCGAACCAACCCAGACGATCAAGTCTCAAAACCTCCTCCGGAAAAGCAAGACGGTCTTCCCTCCGCCTGTCTCCCGATCCCCGATGAAAACAAACCTCGGATCCTCTCCGCGCCGGCAATCTTCCATGGGCCCCAGGTCCGCCGCGCGAAGGTCTGTGGGGTCTCCCGATCGCTCCACATCCCACCCAGTAGTCAGTCGGCGTCTCGACTTTTCCAGTACGGAGGAGGATCCGACGAGCTTGACTGTTGCGCGATCAACCCCCGTGGTCACAAATGGGAAGGGTGGACGAGGGCCCGCGCGCCCAGATATCTATGATTTACAGGAGTCGCCAGTGCGTGGGCAAAAGAGGACGTATGAAGAAAGCATCGTACAAGAGGATCAATATACAAATGGAGATTCGGGATTGCAGTTCAATGGGCTGCAAGAGCAATCGCTATTTCCGCCTATTGAGGACGAATCATTACAATTTGTGCAAGGAGCCGAGGACGATGATAACGCGTTTGGTGCATCTTCTGAGGATTCTCTACCTTTACCGGAGGTCACGCCACCACCCGCAAAGAAGAGTAGGATAGGCAAAACGGCGAGAGCGAATGCACTTCCTGTGGAAGATGAGCCTTCGATTAGAGAACCCACTCCTAAAGCGACCCAGGTGCGAAAAGGTGGAGTCAAATCCAAGGCTGCACCGAGAGTCAAGCCTTCAAAGAGATCTTCAATTGCCCAGGAATCAAGCCCAGCGCTGCTTCAGCCAAGGAGAAGTGTTCCTGTGCAGCATTCCAGCAAACTCAAAAAGAAAGTACCGGAGCCAGAGCCTGAAGAGGAGGAGGAGGGTGAGGAAGTTGACGAGGATGAGGAGACGGAGAGCGTGGCTGAACCGGATGTAGTCTTGGAAGAGAGTACGGTGGAAGAGGAGCCAGTCCCAATGCCACCACCACAAAAGCGCGGGAGGCCGCCAAAGAACAAGGTCAATGTACACCGTGACTCCACGTCTGCCAGCAAGCAGGAGTCGGTCTTCAAGGTTCCAGCAATTCCGCAAAGGAAGGTGCAACCGAAACCGAAGCCAAAAGCAGTACCTTCCGAGCGCGATCCGAACGCCAGATCAGGATCAGTTGCAGCTTCACGACAAGAAAGAGGCGTGTCAAAAGCAGTTAGTGAAGTGCCATCCACTGCGAGTACAATTTCAAGACGGCCCCCCATCGTTCGTGGTCTTCAGCAGCTTCGACAAGGCACGCCCTTTGAGGACGTAGGCATGCGAACGACGCGATCCGGAAGAGCCTCTGTCAAACCTGTAGACTTTTGGCGGGGAGAAACCATCAAGTACGATCATTACAAAAACAACGTAGAGGTTGTCCGCGCAGATAACCGGTTGGAATCCGAAACCGCCGGGAAAAAGAGAGGGGCCGGGAAATCGAAACGCAGGGCGAAGATTGAAGAAGATGTGGAGCTTGATGATTGGGAGATTGATCCTGGGCATCTTTCAGGCACTGTAACTGCGTGGAACTCAGAACTGGGCGTAGCCAAGAATGAGCTAGAAGAGCAAGGTCAGTCATTGAGAATTGACGTCTTCACATAAAAAGCTTATTCCAGAACAGAAATCGCGATGTCACAAGAAGGAATCCCCTTCAAAGACGTATCAGGGGGGCAGTTCCAGTTTGCCAAACTGGTTAATCTTCACCCTTTTTTCGGCGCAGGTCTAATCAATCTCCCTCCTGGGGGCTTCAAACGGCCAAGGAACGCGCGGCAAATGCAATTCGCTTTCTTCGTCTTTGAGGGGTCGGCAGAAGTGACGATATCAGACGAAAGGTTCAATGTACACAAGGGCGGCTACTTTCAAGTTCCACGAGGTCAGTTCACTCTCATTTTCTCACTTGCGGCATGTCTCTTGTTTCATCGCGGTCTCTCCTTCTTTCGTCCCGCCGCCTCAGCACATTTTCAGTGCTGAGTACTTCTTCGACCTTCGAGTCGATGAGCAGCCTGGCGAAGCGCTTGCAGCGGGATCGCTTTGGCGCAATGGCGGTCCGCGGTCTGTACGACGGCGGTCGCTTTATGCTTATCCCCTGTTCGGCCATTGCTCTGCGCGTGGCCGGGTTTTGCGGTGCGCTATCGTAGGGCAACGTTGCACGGCAGTCTGGTGTTCTGGCGATTGCGGTCCGCCCCCACTGTGTGTTTTCGTACGGGGCTCATGTGGCGCTGGCCGTGCGAGCTGTGCCACCTCGCTTCCCGCTCTTATCACAACGTTCAAAGATGACTGCTGTGGTTCAGGCGGCCGACGAGACGAGAGACGTTGCTATGTCCTCATGTTCCTTTCTTCTATTAGCACTCTACACCGGTCTCTTGATTTTCATGCACTCAATTTCGTATGGGCGCTGATCGCGTCTTGTTTCTCTCACCGCGTCGTACATGCATCCACCCTGCATGCAGCAAGAAGAGCGAAAGGCTAACGAGTGAACCACGGTTCGCATCATGCAGGAAACACCTACAGCATCGAGAACACGTCGGAGCGCCCTACGCAGCTTTTCTTCGCGCAGGCCAGCGAGAAATCAGCCTCTGACGACTCATGACACAACACCGCCCCCCTGCCTATTGCGATTTGCGGTAATGCGTTCCTGTAATGGGAGAAAATTGGCTACAAGAGCCCGGTGTGCGACGCTGGGTGTGTACCACTACCTGTTGTTTCCCGCGTTTAGGACCGTCTGGATGGATGGGCTCACGAGGTCACGGTGTCATGGTTTCTTGGGCGTTTGGTACCTGGTTTGGGGTCTTTTTGATATACCACTGTCTGTGTTCTTGCTAGCCTTGCGTAGTCACATTGTTTTGGGTCAACCTGTCCAACGATTCTTGGTCTTTAGATCATGTTCACCCCTTGATCTCATGCGTATGTGGTGATGTGTTCCTGTGCACTGTTGCACACGGCGAGTGGCAGTATCTCGACCCTAGTGCCTCCTGCGTCGGGAGAATGGCGGTGGGTTTGAGAAGGCGGGAACGGGCATGAGAGGGCGTAACGGACTGTCAGGAAGCCGAACGGGTGGTTGCACACCGTTGGGCAGGGGAAAGGTGATCATGCGGGAGTGGGGGCAGGGGGTTGGCGCTTGCTGCGGGTGCTCAAGCTTTGCGGGTCGGGCTTTCCGTGATGTTGTGTAACGCTGGATAGGGCAGTGGTCGTGGGCGTTGGAAGGGATTGAGGAGTATACAGAACATCGTAGGGAGATAGGAGGTCCATGGGAGACGTGGTGGTCAGCGGAATATGAGAACGATGGAATGGAGAAGGAAAATGTCACGTGACTATTGGAGCGGATAGATCGATCAACTACTCGCAACAAAGGCCTCCTCTATGCGCACAAGACCCAACCATAGATATTGGAGAGCCTCGAAGTCCAGGAGCTAGGGGGATATCAAAGCCGAGAAGATGGAGGTGCCAGGATGCTAAACGACGAAATGTGACTGAGAAGTTATATGCATCTTTCTGAGCTAAAACAAAGGACCCAAGGGACATTAGCTCACTATGAGCTTCTGTCTCCTCGCTCGCCATTTGCAAGAACAGGTACATGTTCATCTCGTTGTTTTATCAAAATGTCATCTTGAAATGCAGTATTGTACGTAGGTACATGAAGTTGTCACTCTTACACCCACAAATCGTAGATCTTTTCTTGGTCTCACAGCCCCAATATCATGCTCCCTCTGTCTTAACGTCCGATCTTTCGCGCCTCCATCTACCACCACGCCACAGTAGCTATCCAATACTGACTACAATCATTCAGTCCTCGCCCAATACAACGAATGACTGTGGACGATCTTGAGGCACGAAACGCTTCTTTGATTCCCACGTCATCTCAATCCTGGAAAGCTCTACCTTGCGATAAGTACGATGATTAGTTTCAGTGACTTTATTAGTGTCGAGACTAATTAAAGTATTGATGCTGCTATCGAGACTTGCTGCGGTGCCGGAATGCAGGGAGCTGATCAGGCCGTGATCGATGTCCAGGGGGGAGCGGGGATGGAGACCTGGACGGAAGAGCTTTTGAATCGGTTCAAGTTGTAGTATGAGATTGAACCGGTCGAATCCTCTCTTTACCATGGCAGTGTAAGAGAGAATGAGCTTGAGTAAGCAAAGGGTGGCCATGTGGATGTTTTTGTTGAAGTTTGGAGCGTGGTGGATGGAGGACGGAGGTACTGGGGTGGCAGAAGAACGTGGTGATCCTGGTCCTGTTGGTCGAATGTTGGATAAGGGAGATGAATGACCTGTTAAGCTACTGTTTCATTCATTTTATGCTATAATGACCGTAAGATCAAATGCTAAGCAGTACAAGGCACGATGCATACCCTCTCTCCCAGTTATGTGCTGTGCTACTAGGGCAACGTCACTATCTCAAGCTATCTCTCTCGAATGTTGTGATTCAACGTGACTATGAGATATGCCTTTAGGCTCTCAGTACCGACACTACGACATGTCGTTCATTGTTGGATAAGGAAAATATGCGCGTTCGCTCAAGAGTGAAGGGTGGCCTCGAGATCACGAGGTTCAGCGACGAAAGAGGACCCTCGATTCCATTCCTACAACTTCTAAAAAGACATTAGCATTTGTAGATTGAAATTCGCGTAGAAAAGAGACTTGGGCCTTCAGTCATACCTGCTTTGCTCGGTAAAGGGGTGGTGAGCGTCTCTATCCGACACTTCAATATCATTGCTCCAATCATCATCAACCAGACGACATTCCTGCTCTCCAACTATAGTTTCAGTGCATAGAATGTATCAAGTCCAGGTTCAGAAGTCTCATACCATCCTACCTAATATCCCTCTGGGGTCACCGCCCCGGGCGGCTCCCGCGGCACGTCCGCTCGACGCCATCTTCGAAACGCCCCCCACATCCCCTCTCCACAGGACACCCGCTTCCGAGCGCAAGGATATTCCCGAACAACTAGTCCCAGGCGTACTCAGCAAGTCCTCGTGATCATTGAACCTTAACAGCACTCAAACAGGCGATCCGAGGTCACTTCTCCACCCCCAAGCCAAACACTGACCAAGCAAAGCCGCATCCCCAGCTTCAACACCACCATAGGCTACTAAGAGCCGGCGAATACATCTCCGGTGAAGCGGAAATCACGTCAGCTCGTCCCGTCCCGTCCTCGGAGCCCCAGAACCTCACCATTCCGCAGCTCAAACTGCCGTCCGTGCTTGCTCGAGCGTGTCCTCGCCAACCATCGATATCAGGACCCTGCTTCGAGATCTGTGCGACGCGCCTACGGAGCTCTCCACACGCCAGGATCGTGCTGAGACAGCAATATGCCGCTGATAATGCAGTTGCCGCCCACACTTCCCCTGCCGTTCATGTCCGTCAGTGACGATGTGACAGAGTGATAGCAAGCAAGCGAGGCCCACAGCGTCCACTCACGGCGTTCCCATTCGAGAATGCCAGCTCCTGGACTTCCAATTGCTTAGATTCGTGATAATGGGTACTCTTTTTGGGAGCCGCACCCCGGAGCAGCGCGATCCAGATTCACGCCAGCGTCCAGGAGATCAGCTCCCTATCAAACGGGCGCCTCATTGTAGACATGACCATCCATGTCGTTCCCTCCGCGTGACTGCGTGCTTCTATGCTGACTGGCGGCGAAGCGTCGTTGGGAGGGCGCAATCGACTCGAGGCCCACTGCTGCTGAGTGGTGAAGTCGGTTTGTTGTGAAGCTGGGAGAAGTACTTCACCACTCAGTCCCACCCTTCAGGCCCCCAACAAGACGCACAACACCGTTTTCTATCCCACTCAACCCTCGCACCTGCATCTCAGCATCACTTCGGCACTCGGCCCCCTATTCCCCACATTCTAGCACACTGACAGACCTCCACCCTTGGACCAGTTCCTTGACCAAGTAACCTTTTCAAAGCCCTCGACGCTCGTCTCGGGGATCGCGATCAGTTCATCTATACTCTACGCAGCATCCTCGGCACCCGTTTGATACCATTGCTCAAGTTCCTCCACATACCCTACACTACAAAGGCGCTTTTACATCGATTGAACCAGCTTCACTCCACCTCCATCTCAGCATCCCTCTCAAAGCGACCTGCACACACCGTCAATCGCCCCAACCCACACCGCCCATACCCACCTTCCACAGCCTCATTCCACCCCCTTCCTCCCTCCTGACTCCATCATGCGCGCCCAACTTAGAACACCACCTCCGTCACCTGTATGACGCACATGGGGGTCCCTTGAAAACAACATCGGCGCGAGTGGGTCTCCCCAATGCTGCAATGCACAGCTGTGCCAACCCCAACGGTTGCCACAGGGCTGTTGGAACCCCACAAAGGCAATGTACAGTCCATGTATGGGTTGGCTGTGTTTCCTCCGTTGACTCACCCCACCCCCCCAAAAGCCAACTCGGCTCCACCATCCCAAACCTAGCAGAAAACGGTGAAGGAGAAAACCAAAGCCGCTGTCCGCCGCGCGTTGGCAGCGCTGGATGGGCCACGTACGCTACCAACCTACACAAAACACTTCCATCATCTAAACACTACGTCAAGCGTGCGTGCGTGCGTGCGTGTGTGTATGTGTGTATGCGTTGGGCGTTATCCATCCATCCATCCACCGATCGATCGATTGAAAAAAAAGTCTTCTAAAACCACTGTAGAACTAGCTAATTTTACATCGTTGCGTGTTGGCACTAAGGGAGGAGCTAACCACCTGCACGCCAACGACTAGTGCCGTCCACGAAGCGAAGAAACAAGAGAAAACAAGGCGTGCTTGCTGGTAACTAATGATCTGCTACTGGGGGGGGGGGGTTCAGTTTTTGCGCAAACAGCTGTCAAGCGCGGAAAAAAATTCTCTCTGACCTGCATGGAAAGATCGAGAAGGATGCCCTCCCACCCCCTGGGGGCTGGCTGAGTAGTGGCATGCTGTGCCACACAACACTTGTCCGCTGGCCTGTTGGCGGTGGGTCGTTGGCTAGAAAGCTGGACAGTGCATAATTTTCAAATCCTGAGAATTTCACAGCAATTTTTGTGGTAGAGGGAGTTTAGTGGTGGATGTAAAGGATAATCATACGTTCATAGCCATGACGGCGGTGTTGTCCTTAATCCTCTTCTATATAGTGTAGTTTGTTGTTGTTGTGTATATCCACCGTTCCCTTGCCCAAGTGTCCCGAGTTCCAGCTATATATGTAGTTATATATCGGTGTATCCGCAAAATGCCACGAAGAGAACCCGCCTGTGCAGCCAAAAAACCTTACGCTCATGCTTGCGACTAAGAAAAACGGAGAAAACAAAGGAAACGAACCAAGGATATCTAGGAAAGACAGCTTAGAAACGGAGAAAGAAAGAGGAAAGAGAAAAGGGCTTGCTAGTGTAAATGCACAATCATGACCGCCAATGCGTTCGTGTGAATTAGATATAGTGGTTTAGGCAAGGAAAACAACATGAAAACAAACAAATATCCAGCCGACCGACGCTTGCTATGAGTGAGATGAGACAAAATACCAACGATGATAATGATGATGAAGAAGTGAAACAGAAAGGACAGCTGTCCGCCCAACGCTAAATGCCACAATCGTTTGCCGCGCGAAATAGGAAAAAAAGGTGGAGAAAGACAAGAGATTTAGAAAGAGGTTTCAAGGAAAAGCAAAAATCGATCCTCCAGATGTCATCCAACTCGCGACCGGAACCGAAGTATCTACCAAAACTGATTCCTTGTTCCGCCCATGCCCTGTGAAATTCCCATGCTCTTATCGGTTCCAGCCCGAGTGCGTGTGTACTGCCCGACTCCTAATCTTGATCCTTCGCAGACTCCCTTCAAAGCACAATCGTAATTCTTTACAGCCGTCTTGATCGTGGGGCTTCGGCCATGGCATCCAGCTCGAGACTGCATAGCAGATTTGAAGGCGGTTTGTTCATAAAGTCCGATGTCATGTCGAAGCGCCCCCGACCTAGTCAGCCGACCCTATCTCTTTCATCACTCCTTCCTAACATCCACCTCTTCCTCTTTCATCACACTCCCAGTCCCACTGCGCTGTGATGTACTCTCCGGGCTTCTCGTCCCCTGACTTCTCGGCCCACTCTTTGACTCCCTAGACTCGACACCACCAGCGCTGGCAACACCGCCCTCACCTCCCGCCATCTCGATCTCCCTTCTCTTTCTGAGATACGGTTCTACAAACCCTACACTCTCCCTATCCCTTTTCTGACCCGTCTCCTGAAGCACGGGCGCCGTCCTGGGGCCGCCACCACTCACTATTTCGCTTTCAGAGACTGGCTGCAGTGCCGGTAGCTGTGGGCCCAGCTGCGGAGGCAGGCTGGATCTCGATCTTGACCCTGACCCGTCGGAGCGGCGGCGGCTGATGGAGCTGTTGCGGCGAAGGCGAGGCGGTGGCCCACTATCCGAGCGTTGATGGAGGAGATGAGGTGCGTGCGGGTGCGATTGGTGGTGCGCTGGGTGCGGATGGTGGTGTTGGCCTGGCCCGGGGGTTTGGTTCTGCGGAATGTTGGCGGGCGTGAAGTGCGGCGTTGCTGGGCGACCGGAAGGGGGCGAAGGAATTCCGGTGGCTGACGGGTGCAGCTGGAAGACGGGCGCGTTGGCTCGGGCGCTCATTTCTTGCTCGCCCAGCTGCCAGTGCATGCTCTCGGCGGACCTCCAGGGGATTTGCATCTCCGAGGCGACCTTCTGCCACATCTGGTCCTTGAATCTGTTCGCAGTGTTAGTTAAACTCAGGTAGGTCTGAGGGGCAGTGAAGGGATAGACTCAGGACGATGTGGAACGCAATGTGGCAGATGATGACCAAGATCCAAATGTGCTCGTGGGAGCAAGGAATGCGATAGGAAAGTGGTAGACCAAATGTTTGCAGCGTTGCGCGCCTCGTCTAGTTTCGAAGGGCGGTGGTTGAGGGTTGGGACCTACCGAGCATAGAGTCTCGCGAGCTTGTTTTTCTTCTCTTCGTCCCAAACTGCGCGCTTTTCGAGGTAGTTTTGGTATCGTAATCGGCATGCGATGGCTGATCGTCCGGGAAAGTGCTTTGCGATATCCTCCCATTTCATTCCTGTACCTCTGAGCTCGATGATTAGATTGTCCTCCTCTTGCCCCCATTTCGACTGCCTCTTCGCTGGACTCTCCTCAGGTAGCGGAGTCTGCGAAGCTGCACGTCTGATGGGCGGTAGTGGTGGTGATCCATGGGATAAAGCGGGAGGTGCTGCGCCCTGTGGACCAGAGTAGAGCGGGCGGAAGTTCTGTGGATGCTGTAAAGGGTCAGATTGCGCGTGCTGTTGCTGGAGAACAGATAGCGGCTGCAGTACCGGTCCGCCTTGCATTGAAGGTACGCCTATAGAGATGGTGGAAGGCGGTCCTGATGTCGTGTAGGATGATGCAGCAGCGTACGGAGATGCTGCATATGCTGGAGATGCTGCAGCGAACGCTGGAGAAGTGGTGGCATACGATGCTGGCGAGGGCGTATACGCCGATGGTGCCGTTGTGTATGCCCTTGTCGCACCAGAAGACGAAGCTACTGATGTAGCACTTTTAGTGCTTTTAGTGCTCTTCTTACTCGAGGGAGACTCGGAGCCTCGAGGCTCGAGTAGGAGATTGATATCCACGACGGCTGATGTGGGCTAGCAGTGAGCCAGCCCATTCGTAATCGACGGTGACTTTCTTTCCTGCCCAAGCTGCACACAAGAGGTTCGAGATGGCAACGAGATGACAATTGGGGCAAAGGTCAATGGATGAGTGCTGGGGTTGATACCTGAAGTGGCGGACAGCGACCCCAATATCAAATGCAGCTCGCTACAGCTCGCTACCGCCGAGAAGTCGATGGAAGTAGATAGTTGATGGTAGTTCCGGTCAAGCACGTCGCATGCTGTGACTTGGCGAGCGTTCGTAGGCCCAAAGGAGGGCGGAGAGGCTGCTGCGGCCTGCTGTCGGGTCGAGGTGAGGCTTGACGTTGGGCTTGACTCGTCAGGCAGACAGCGGTGCGCTGCGCGAGGCTCTTCGGCTGCAGTGACGATGACGACTCGATGGGATGGAGGGTGTGTTGTCCAGCGATGTACAGTCACGCTGGTTGCTGGTAACAACACGCAGGCGAAAGTACGGGGAATAGAGCGGGTGGAGAGCCCGTGAGTTTGATGTTCTTAAGATGTGCCGTGTTGGACGAAAGTGACCAACTACAAGTACTGATGTAGCTTCCGTGCTCTAAGTGGCTGCCCTCGCAAGCTATTTAGGAAGTGTTCAGGGCCGGTTTGGCAGGGGAGTGAAACATGGCCAGCCAATCGTTCAGAGGGGGCAAGCTCGAGGCATAGCCACTGAAGACAACAAGAAAGAAGAAACGTTTGGACGTCAGGAGGATGGGATGCGACCTGGAAAGCGGAAGATTTGATGGATGCAGCAAACTGCTGGAACGACAATGGCATGCAGCTCCCAGGCGCCACACTGCACGTCCGAGGTAGGGTTCCGGCTGGGATGACCCACGTACTAAAATAGTCACAGCTGATCCAGGAGGGCGTGCGGAGAGCTAGCGACGTGTGGAGCAAAAGAAAGGCGTCGTGGGTGGTGTTGCGGGCCTGGCGTGCGCAAAGCGAAAGCAGCGCAGTGACGTGTCGCACACCCTGGACAGGACTTGGACGGCGCAGTAAACAGACTGCTGGACTGCTGGCTTCAGCAGGATCGAGAGCAGACCATGGCTGTCTCGCGGCAGCCAGCAGCCAGCGATCGAGGGAGGGCGGCCAGTCACGGCGGTGAAGGATGCTAGGGAGCGCGCATCTCGCGAGACGTCAAGCGCGACGGCTTTGAGGCGAACAAGATCTGCACCTCGCGCCCTGCCCTACGGCGTCTGATCTCAAGGCAGGCAAGCCTCGCGAACAGGGCGGTGCAGTTGGTGAGGTGGCATAAAGCTTGACCCGTTGCGTCAGTGAAGGTTCCTCGCGGCCACGCCCATCCCGGCGAAATGCTGCAACAACAACGACGTTATAGTAGCGGTGAACTGCCGGCCAGCTGGCCGGCCGCTGTCGTCGTCCAGCGTGCTGTTCCTGGACGCCCTGTGGCCCTGCCAGTGCGCGAGAGCCGGCCTCACCCGTCGGAGGCATTTTGGGAGCACCGCTAGCATACGGGCTCCCACGTGAGCTAACCCGACGTCGTTCAGGGACCATGCCGTGCCGCGAGGGATGCGTTCTCACGTCTGGCACAGAGTACATATCAACGTGCAGACGCGCCGCTGCAGCGCGGCACTGGAATCTTCTCTGCGGACGCAGCAACCCGGCGGGCAGCTGCATGAGTCTCGCAGCAGGGCTTGGACGGCCGAGTGAAAGAACGGTGGGTATGGCGGTGAAAGAGCCTGAATCAAGGCTCGAATCGTGGGCACACTGCTGGCGCGTTGAACGAGGTTTGGGGCTCGATCGCGGGCAGGACATCGCCGCCGGCGCATGAGCCGGCCTCCTGGCAGCGCACGGAGCCAGAGTTCATCGCATCATGAGGCGGAAGCGCACGTTGACGTTGCTGCTGGCTTGTCGGTGCCAATACACAGTTTCTCACGGGCGGGCGGCCATCGCTTTTCCAACGCCCCGGTCAGAGGTCCCGGGAACTCGTCAACGACGGCCTCATCATAAATACCGCGACCCTCCATTGGCCCGTCGCCAGCCTCGTTGCAGCCCTCAACGTCTGGCGGTCGACGCCCACTGTGGTTGGACGCGGCAATCTGGGGATGACATGGCTGGAGTGCCAGCTGGCTGTCTGGCCGATTCTCCCAGCCCAGCCTGTGAACCAGTTCATCAGACGTCTGCAGAGGCCGCTCTAGCGCTGGAGCTGTATTTTTAGGGCTCGATGCTGGGATAGGCGGTGAGGCCCTGCCCAAAGCAGCACGTTGGGAGACAACATGGACTACGAGGTGGCTGCGTCGTGCTGTCCGCGAGTCCCTGATGCCAGCGCAACGATGTGGTCAGGATCGCTGCCGCCGGAGCATGCCCAGGTTAGTGGTGCCCTGATCGAGGCCATGACCAGCTGTCACTCTCGCTGTTGAGTTGCTGGCTGTCCAATGCGCATCAGGGCCGATATTGCAGGGCCAGGAGCGTGCCGAGGAACCTGGACGGTCTGTGTCGAGCAATTGCCGGCTTGGCTGACGGTGCGGACAGTGGAGTGTGAGGCAGAGTGAAGCATGGACAGGAATGAATGGACAAAAGAAAGCAGTAGCGGGCTCGAGGCCGTCAACGGGCCTGACTGACGTCCGAATGCTGCCCAAAATGTATCCTGTGACAACCCCACGGTGGGGGATGTGTTCGGGCGATGCGGGCATAGGTCGTGGGGGCTGCAATTGACAGGCTGGCGTGGGATGAGGCGGACAAAAGCTCCGTGCTGATCGCCTGGAAACGGGATGGAGAGACAGACCCCGTGCAAATCACGTGGCCCTGTGCACATTGCCAAGGGCTCGCCTCGCCTCGAGCCTCGGTGACAGCAATAGGTATCCGCCTACAGTATCCGCCTACAAATCAAACCAAGCCCTCCAAATTAAAGACAGAGTAGTCAGCAGAACTCGGAAATCTCCGCGGATGCTCCGAAACACCGGAGGTCAACACCAGACAGGCCTCACCACCACAGGCCACCAACAAATAACAAATCATCGCCACACGCTCACGGACTCTCACGCGCGCCGTTGCAATTTGACGACGTGACGACGCCGGCTGCAAGCGCCCGCACCGAGTTCCCCTGCTCGCGCGAGCCTGAGGATTATTGCGCGGGGGATTACTTGCAACCCAATACTGCAGCGCCCTCAGAGCTCACCTGTAATAATTGGTGCCTCATATATCCCTTTCGCCCAGCCCAGTCCGCTTCTGGCTGGCCCGCCTCCGTGCTTCTCCCGAAACGGCAGCCCTTCTCTCTCCCAATCTATCCCCAGAAGTCCGCCGTCACAATAATGTCTCTCCAATCTGCGGCCGACGTGCCCATCCTCATCACCTCTGCAAACTCATCGTCTGAGCGCCGGGTAACGCCATCGTGGAGCATCGCGCACTTCCGGACGCGCCTCGAGCCCATCACGGGCATCCCGGCCTCAGCACAGAAGCTCTCGCTACGTGTTGGCTCGCAGGATGCCATTGCCATCGAGGCCGCCGATGAGGACACCACGCAGCTGGCGGCGTTCCCGCTGCAGGCCTACGCCGAAATACATGTAAGTGGGATGCGCTTTCGTGTTGTCTCTGCGCCGCCTTAGCCGTAGCCGTGGCCGTGGCCGTAGCCGTGGCGGCCATTCCAACGGTGCTGCCGTATCGCCGTCTGCCACATTTCTGTTGTTTTGGGACCTGGCGGGATCCCCGGTCGAGGCTCCATTATTCACGTTTTGCTTTTTGCTTTTCCCTGCCAGCAATCCCATCTTCACAAGCCACCACGACCCTGGATTACCTTGATGACGGAGCGCTTGTCGTCGGCCAGCGCGCTGCTTTTTAGCCTCGCTACCATGCCGAAACATGCACCCCGGACGCCGCCCCAAAACACCTCTGCCTCACTGTCAGCGCCTGCTCGACCAGTTCGCCGACGTGTCACATCCGGGAGAAGCCCGTGATCTGTTCCCACTTCATGGCCCCAACGTTTTTACTTTTATGCCTGCGGCGCTTCGAGACTTGCAGTGCCTTTTGCGCGCATGTACCCGTACCCTGCCCTACCCCACCGCTTTGATCTCACCACCTATCGCTTTGAGACGGCAGCATATTTGACGCAATACCAAACGTCGCAAGCTAGACCCGCTCTGATCATGTTCCCAGGTCGTAGACACGCGCCCGCCGTCGGCCCGAACCGACTTTTCCGACGTCTCTGCTGTGGCCAAGTACACCATGCCAAGCACGGAATATGAGACGCGCAGCGACAGTGTCCTGGCCTGGAAAAAGGCGCAGAAGCTCGGTCGTTTCGACCCGGACGCGCCCAGCATCGAGGAGCAGAAGATCCGAGCCCTGGAAAGGGAGGTTGAAGAGCGAGGTAAGCACCGTAACGTCAGCATGGATCTTTGTTTTTCCGCATCCTTGCCCCAACGTGTCCCTATGTCGTGAGTAGAGATTCCCCGGTCGCCCAAACCGACCAGAGCGCATGATTGCAGGCCGCCAAAAGCAACGAGTTTCGTCAAGTATTTGAGTGGCGGCTGCAGGGGAGCTTCTGCTGCGGCCCCCACTTGCTCGAGAGATTCCCGAGGCGCTGCATCACCATCTCGCGTACCTCACAGCTATCCATTTCGGGACGCGGCTGCATTTGAGGCTTTCCACTCGAACCCCGCAATCAGACACCTTGACCAGACGTCGTCGTATCGTTCTTACGGCTGACGAAATCTCCGACGGCGAGTGTTCTGGACAAGACCTCTTTTGGACGCTTGCCGAAACATTGGATAGAGGATCAGCATGTAATGCTTGCGATCAATGGCACACCTCGCGAATCTGGAAGCCTGGGCTCCACGAGGGCGGCCGCCCAGTATCTGTCACATTGTTGATCTTTGGTCGATCGGCGTAGATCATACCCTTCATATCCAGCCACCAGCCTCACAAAACTCAACAACAAGGGTCATCTCAAACCTAGCCTTCACGCCCACTCTTCCAGCCGCCACCAACATTCAAGATGGTGAACGATAGCGACTTCTCCGCAACTCGCCGTCGTCAACGCCACCGGCCTCACTCTTCTAGAACCCAGACCTACCGCTCTCAACAATCCGATACGCGTAGAAGCCGCGATGACATCGTATACGTCATTACCAAATCCCAGGTCCCGGAGACACGAGGCCTCATACTCCCGTCCCGCCACAAAAAATACGCCTCACCTTCTCCTCAACCACGCGAGGCCACGCTCTCCACTCGGAGCAACCTCCACACCCTAAAACCCACCCGGCACCCGCTCCCCCGTTCCCCGCAAAAGCAAAAACCCACATTGCGCCATCTCTACTTTTAAATCTCCTCGTTTATTATCTCTAAGCCTCAACAACACCCTGCCGAACCCTGCGAAACTAATATTCTCTTGATCCACTTTCCTGCTGACCCAATACCCCCTTCATTCCACTTCCCTGCTACCTACTTACCTACCTAACTAACTAACCCTTCCTTTTCGCGCAGGCCTCGCAACCTCAACCCGCATCCGCCTCCTCCCCGCCACCGACGCCCGCCGCGGCACAATCCGCTTCATCGGCCCAGTCCCCGAGCTGCCAGGCCTCGGGCCCTGGGTCGGCGTGGCGCTGGACGAACCGACGGGGAAGAACGACGGCAGCGTCAAGGGGGTGCGGTATTTCGAGGCGGGGAAGAACAAAGGTGCGTTTGTGCGGCCGGAGCGGTGCGAGCCGGGGGAGTGGGAGGAGTTGGGGGTTGAGGGGGAGGATGAGGAGATGTAGGTT